>SNQJ01S0238730.1:0-13657 GCA_010110895.2 Picea sitchensis
CTCTATTTTTCTCTAGCACCCACTAGAAGGAAGCACCAACTCCCTGGTTTCTCTACAACCAACTAGAAGGAAGCACCAACTTCTTGGTTTCTCTAGCACCAACTAGAAGGAAGCACCAACACCCGGTGTTCAAGCCCCCACTTGAACCTATGAGGACACCAGTCCTCCCTAACACCTCCCAACCACCCTGGATTATGAATATGAAATACTGAAACCTATTACAGTGATATAGTGTTCAATAAAAACTTACCAGTCTCATCACTGTTCTACTGCATTTCGTTGCTTTTTTTGCCTCACTGCCTTCCTGCACACCTGACTTGCGCTATCTGTTCTTCTACCTTTTATGCCCTGTGCGCCATGTCCATTCACTACACAGTTCATCTTCTATTTAATTCAACTGTTGCACTTCCCTCCTCCTTCACACATGAATAAACTTCAACAACAACAACCACAACAACTCAAACAACCACCACATCTCTTCTTTGTACCGTGTATATATAGCTTTTGTGCATATTTTGCATGCAATATTTTCCATTCCTCTGCATGCTCATACCGTGCCAATCTCCTCCACATCTCAAGTGCTCTGAGTGATCATCATCGTGACTCTTTAGCTTCTCTCGCAGTTCAACCCCTGTGTCTATCATCACTAGGTGTTATGTCGAGATTCCTTTTTCTCTCTGGCAATTGAGACTCTTCGTCTTCTCTGTTACAGTCGAGCTCATCCTTTTTGTTTCAGTTACAAGATCCAACCCTCATCCAGTTGTCAATTTCCTCCATGAATCATCTTCATTCCACTGGCAGATTCCATGTAACTCTTCAGCTCCTCTGGAAATCACACAAAAGTCTCTTCGCATCCTCTGGTAGAAACCATCAATGGTTTCTAGAACTTACACTGTGAGGATCAACATTAGCCCTCCGATCATGCTCATGTTCACCTCCATCGTTGGATTAACTCTAATGAGCTCTTGCGTTATTTACCCATTTCACACTTTCACAATTCAGAGATTTTGCGATGAGACATCTTGAGTCTCCATGTCACGAGTTCCAAAACTCCGAAACGGAGCTTTTCTGCGCTAGCTCCTTCCTTTATATGACCATGAATATGACCAAGCACTTGTTCATAATGTACTTTTCACGATTTCACATTTCTCCTTTTCGTTAATTCTGTTGTGAAGTTTCTCGACTTTCCAAGTCGTGATCCTCGAAACGCCGAAAAGAAGCTTGTCTACACGTACTCTTCTCTTCAACTCTTTGACCATCGGCTAAGACCACGTGCTTATGCATAAAGCACTTTCACGATTTCGCATTTCATGAATCTAGAGATGAGCCATCTCAACTCTCCAAGTTGCGATCCCGGAAACCCCGAAATGGAGCTTATCTGAACTGACTCCTTCCCTTCTCGTGACCACCGGCGGTGACCACAAGCTGTGTCAAAAGGCGCTTCATATTTCGCGAGTTTATAAACTTCATTGAGTCTGATCGATGGTTGAAATCTCCATAGATCCGACGATCCACATCTTATCGCGATCTCGCATCTCACTGTTCCTTAGATGAAGGTTCTCATCACTCCAATTCGCAATAGGCGAAACTCCGAGATGGAGGTCAGATCAACGGTCCACGTTCTTGGTGAATTGACGGTCCAAATCTTATCGTGAATTCGCATCTCGCAGTTCCTTAGATGGAGGTTCTTATCACTCCAAGTCGCGATAGGTGAAGCTCCGAGATGGAACTTAGATCAACGGTCCTTGTTCTTGGTGATCTGATGGTCCTAATATTTTCATGAGTTTGCATCTCGCGATTCCTACGATGGAGGTACTCGTCACTCCAAGTCGTGATACGCGAAACCTTGAAATGAATTCTTTGACATGCTCTGATCTTCTACCACACGTCCCTCTTGGATCAACGGTCAAGATTTTATCAAGACTTCGCAGCTCCACAAGCCTTCATTGTGCCTGATCAACGGTCCATATTTGGCCTCGATCTAACGGTTGAGATTATTTCACGATTTCGCATATCGCGAATTCGAGAAGTTAGGGAACCTCGTTCCTTTGACTTTCCAGTCAGCGACATGACGATCTTCCGCCACGCGTCCTCTTGATCAACGGTCCAAAACTATCCCCGATGGACAGTCAAGATTCCTTCACAGTTTTGGGGAGTTGGATGACTCTTGGACTTATCCGCCTTGCAACTTCACCATATCTAACGGCTATTAATTCTTCGTAGATACCCCAAATCCTACGACCCAGATCTTCTCGCGATTTCGCCACTTCGCGATTTCGCTGCTTCACGATTTTGTCCACCTTCACGATTTCTTCCACCTTGCGATTTCGTCACTTCGCGATTTCGCCACTTCGGTGATGAAGTGTTTCGACACTTCAACTCCCGTTATCCGAAATTCTAAAATAGAGTTTACTCTTCCATTATCACTGCGCTGCTGATCATGCTGATCTTTGCCATTTTTGTTCTTGCCATCAATGACAAGCTTACTCTCAACTGTAAACCTTCCAACACTCCATAAATATGGTCTCATAATCTGGCATTGTACAACCACCTTATCGTAAGGCATGTAACTCATCGAGATGGCGCTCAATGAATTCTTTTGACAATCGCTTCTCCCGAAACCGTTCCCATGAAATGGCTCTGACGTCCATGTTTAGTTGAGGTAAGAGCGTCTTCCACCTTAGAAGAGTTCTCCCCGTTAGTCGAAGACCGCCATGTGAACCTTTGTGGTGGAGATCGTAACTGCGAAGCGTAAAGCACATCGCCTTGTTCTCTAGACATTCCTCGACGGTTGAGCCATCCGTGGCACTCGTAAATGCTAGTACTTAATATTCTAGAGTTCCCTACGAATGCTACCAGTACTGGTTGGGGTGCATTGTGGACCCTCAGGGGTATGGGCACCCTGGCCTTATCTCAGTATAGACGGTTAGTCAAGGTCTCTGACATTACCTGCAAGGACCTTGTCAGACCCAACGCATCTCGTGCAGGAATCTTCTCATTCTCAAGACTTGTTCTTCTCCTTAGGGGTTGGATCCCTCTGACGCGGGTGCTACTAAAGGAGTCGCACCTTCTCCCCTGGCACCACATCATGGACCTTTGCGACATCCTCTAACCATGAGTAACTCATTGACAGGTTAAATTTTTAATTAGCGCTAATTTAATAATTCAAGTGTATAATTCAGTGGAAGGCGTGACTATCCATAGTCAAAGGGTTGAACCTTCTCTAATATTGTATGTAACAACCCCGTTGTTACGACAACAAGCGATGTACAATAGGTCAATTTGTTTTTCTTTTAGTGTGGCATTTGGAAAATAAAACATCATAATAAGAGTGACACCATCACCCCGTCAATCACATGTATTGATATTCAATTAATCCCTGCGCGCTAGAGTAAATAATTCCACACTTTCCCAATCCAACTTAAATGAAGTGTGAGATAAAACTAGTTACTAATAAGTCTTGCACAACATAAAATTAAGGCGCAACAAAGTCAACCCAATTCGACAATTGTTCCAATGCGTGCGAGAATTAATACATATAAACCATCATTGTTACAATAATTTTTCAAAGCATGCAAGAAGAGTAAGATCTAAACATTATACAATACAAAATTCAAGTGTGCATTTAATCTTATTTGCTAAATTAAAACATGCACCATCATTAACAATGCATGCCAATATCCCAATAATAATCACAGTAATATCCATGGTGCTAGTAAATCATCGATTACGTTCAATGTGAAAAGAAGTCAATCAATAAATTCTATCACAAGTTGTCATTAACATCTAAGATGCACGTGCGATCCAGGTATTGAATTGGAATAAGTCAACATCATTACAAGGAGAGTAGTTAATCTAAGCACTTAGGAATTCTTTCATCCCCATAGTCACATTGTGCACTAGTAATCGAAAGCGTAATCAATTTATTTTTAAGGCGCAAATAGTAAACTAAACCACCATCATCCATACATCACATTTAATCAAGGCACAAGGTAATTACCAAATTTTAATTCAATCCAGCAACATGGATATTTGAGGTAGCAAAGGAAAACTTGTTATTAATCCATCAATATTTACAATTAAGGGTGCAAGACATAGATTCTAAATCAACATCTAGACAAATTTCATAACGCGAGCAGTCCTATGACTTAGCAACACTCCACACTTCGATTATCATGGTGCGCAAGAGGTCTAATAAATACACGACGTACGTCATACTAAAATCAGTGCACACAACGATTATTTTATTTAATTGGTCATTCATCATAATACAATTTTTTATGCGCTAAAAGTCTAAAGCCTAAGACCATCATTATTACAAATTCAAATGCTCAAGAAGTCTAACAATCTAAACTATCATTTATTATATGGAATCCATGAACGAAGGCATTCTAACATCATGGTGAAGTAGACACTTAACCAACCTTAGAACCCTCCCCACAAGGTCATCATTCGTCATCTATACCCATTTCGGATGAACATGTTAAATTAGACATCAATAAACTAATAATGATTATTTAATCATTATAAGAGAAACGATAGTAAAAGAATCAATGATCAACATCATTGGATATTTAGAGGCTATGAACCTTATGGAATCCTAGACCCTTAAGGTGTTTAATTAAGTTTACAATAAGGTAGCGAAAATTCTGTTCATTAATTCATTAAATATTAGACATCTCAAGCAAATTTTAATAAAAGTAAAACTTATTCAATTGTCATTATCATTGTCAATTAGAATCTTAACAAGTAGAAAATCGAGTTCGGGCCTGACAGGAGAAACCGCTGCCACAAAATTTGATTAAAATTGTGCGGTCACAAAGATTTTTTTTTTTTTAGAACTGAATGATGGTCTGTCAGAAAATAACGTTGTCACTCCATTTTTTAGTTTTTAAAGAATGGGAATGTTTGGAATGTCAGAAGATATGTTGTCACCAAGATTTTTATTTTTTTTTAAAGAACGGAATGTTGGTCTGTCAGAGATAACGTTGCCATTCCATTTTTTAATTTTTTTTGAACGGAAACATTGGTTTGTCAGAAAATAACGCTATCATAATGTTTATAAACAATCTCTCAACAAATCTTTCATCAAAAATTTGAAAAATATGCCTGAATGATAAAAAATCCACAGATTTCAATTCAATAAATAAATATATTTTCATTACAGAATTAATTCGAACGGTTTACATCCTGTTCATAAATCGAACCACTCGTCCGCTTCGAAGACTCATAATGTTGCGAAAGTCATCTTCATAGATGTCAACATCCCACAAGGTGAATAACTTCCTCTTATGAAAAAGGCTATGTTCCGAGGTTAAGACTGAACCATCAATATCTTTCTCATGGGTTTGACATATATCTTTTTGTTTCCTCTTTAACTACCTCAACGGTCGAGTCCGACACCCTTGGCTCTAGTAGCCATAATTTGAATTTAGGTGAAGATATTCTAGAAGCCTTGAATGCTCCTGACTATCCGTGGGATGCCATGCATCATCATTCATACTTCTAGCTTCTATCTCTGTCCATTGTAGGGTGCAATCTCCACCTTGGTCTTCACTTTAAGAGAAGATCCAAGATTGGCAACGGGATCCCTTTTTCACTACTTATGTCTAATAGTTGAGGGACATGATTGTTCAGGTAGTACCACTCCACTTATAATCTATTTGTTCTCAGACATCGAATGCATAGCGATAGTTTTAAGATGGGATCCCATCCACACAAATGGAGAACAAAATAAGGGCAGGGATGATAATCGAATCGCAACACCAACAACAAGGGATAAATGTATAGGAAGAGTGTAATCGCAACTAATGTCGTAGCAGATGACAAAATCATACAGATCCTGAATATTGTATATTGAGGAATGAAGTTATGAACTCAGTGGTAGGAAAGCTTTTGAATTTTCCTTCATACCACATTTGTCTCCGTGAATGTGATCTGACTAACATTTAGAGGAAAAAGGTTCTGTGGAAACGGAAATTCACTGGGTGGAGGATTGTCTCTTTGCAAAGAATGCAAAAACCTCTGATTGGGAAATATCTGAATACCGAGTCCTGACAATAGGAACAAAGGCTAACCTCAGATGTAATTGTTTTAAGACTCGTGGGTTTCGCCAGAGCTAATGCCGCCCGAATGAGCTCCCAATTCCCTACGGATCTCTTGCAGTTTTTCCTTCCCTCCAACCAAAAAAAACCTTCAATGTCTTCAATGTCAGGAGATAATTCAGATTCCGAGGCAATGGCCAAACAACGCAGAAAATCATAGGTGTCATTCGCTTGCTGGGCGAATTACATGCTGAGTGAATGAAAAGAAAAAAAAATGAACGCAGAGATGGAATTCGAAGTAAAAGAGGGTTGCGCAAGGTTCTTAGCGCATTTAATCTGAGTGTAAATCAAATAAAAATTTGAAGGAAAACGTGGGGCTTCACACAAATTATGGCGCAACCAAGCAAAATGCCAGGCCAAAATGCACGGACAGTAAGAAAACCAATCTGCAACTATATACAAAAAAATCAAAGGCGCAAGATCAAATTAACCCAGGGCGCGGAGATAGAAGGGAGAACCAATCCGTCAAGATTAATCCTAGCTATCCACATGATAATCCTAGATATCCACATGAAGCAATCTGCCCACCATAACATATATTCAATGATTTCAATAAACATGAATCTATATATAATTTCTAACTAAATTACAATTGAAAATTCTTTCCCTTTAATTTTAAATTTGATTTTTCCCCTTTTTATTAATTGCTTAATTAAATTTTGTCCTCATATCCTACTTAGACCTAGGCTTTAATTTCAACTAGGGTTAGCAAATTTTTAAGGGGAAAGTTATAATTAATAAACTTTTACTGATACATAATTATTTTAAGGTTGACCATGTCAAAGTAAGACATTGTTTTCTAGGCACCTAGGTTCATTGACTCACATGTGTTTAAGAACTGCGAGGTTTCATTCAAAATGCACTATGTGCTCCAAGGGTGCCACTCGCCTTTATTTATGTTTCATTTATGCGACGTGCCCTTCAAGACGGACTACGTGCTCCAAGGGTGCCACTCGCCTTTATTCATGTTTCATTTATGCGACGTGCCCTTCAAGACGGACTACGTGCTCCAAGGGTGCCACTCGCCTTTTGATTGATTTTGGTAGACGTCCGCCCTTGGAGTCAATACTTCGTTAAGAGAACTTGTGGGAGACTAAGGGCCTCTAAGGAATAAGTACCATGCCTTATTGCACGCCCCTTAGAATCTTTGTGAGCGATTATCTCAGTCTGCTCTCACGGCATCATGGATCTCTCGAACTAGGTAATTGTTAACCTACAGTTCGAGCCATGGTGGGAGTGCTAGTATGTTGTGGCAGGGATGTTGCCACACCTCTCCCTCAACATCTTTGGTTGTTGTGCATAACTCACTTACTCCAAATGTGAGTCTGATTAGCAAGAAATCGTTATCCCACATCGATCAACAAAACATGTCAACGATCCATCAACAACATCATAATATACCAGTCATATATCACATATGCAATAACATAAATACTCAAACCACAAAAAGTCCACTCCTTGAATCGATCTAGAGTCCAAGGAGGCCCATCGATGCCATCGACATCCTCAAGTTGTCCAGAGTCCTGCACACTCAGGAGAAACCAGTCAATAGCACTTGTCGACATATATATAATCAAATAACATATCATCGTATCCACAACATCATCATAATCCATAAGCGAAAAAGTCAATCATATAATGAACTGGATCACTTGCACGCAAGTGTTCTCAAAGAATAAGTCAAATCAGGTGTGCATAAGAGCAGGATGTTACATGAATATGAAGTGAAGAAGGGATAAATTATAAGGGAAGATAAAGTCTTGTGATGACGTGTTCTAAGGTATGTTCTTTAAAGGTGATCATGCTATTTTCACTATAACTTTTTTTCTATAATAATTCAAAAAGTGAAACTTGGAGGCTATTGAGAAGACATATCAAGGTACCTGCGATACGAATTTCAACTTCTAGGTCTTTGTACTTTTGGAGATACACTCTGTGGAAGATAGGGTTTTTTACTAGTCTAGTAACTAGTCTCAAACAAGTGCTCCAGGTAAAACAATCATAACTTCTTCATAGAGGATCCAAATTCTGTGAGACCAATTGCATTGGAAATAGTACAGTTGACAGTCTTTTGAATTTGAGTTTCAGAATTCGATATCAAACATTGAGCATGTGTCATGTTGCACAAGTTCACTCTCCATAATAGGACAAAATTCAAGAAGGTTTGCCATTTTTTCTATATCTCTTTTTCAATGGCGAATCAAGGAGAAAAAAATTGATGGAATTTCAGAGAAGATATCAAATAATATTGGGTTCAATTTTCATACCTTGATTCATTATAGGTACGGATTTATACTTGTTGGAAGTTAGGGTTTGTGACTAATCCAAAAATTAGTCCCAAACAATTGTTTGAGATAAATTTAAGAAGTGATGTTGGGGTTTATATGTGGACACATGTGGACCTAGGATAGTTATGTGGACCCAATTTCTAAGTGGACCCAGGTTTATGATGTAATGTTTACAAGTTGTGATTGAAAATGGTAAAAATTGTTCAATACTGATTCCCCACCCCTCCCCTCTCAGTATTGGTGAATACTCCAAAAAATATCCCCTTCCTATAACGAATGAAAGCTTTATTTAACAACCACACTAGATCTCCCTTGCTCACAAGGAATTTAATAGTGCCCACACTCATGCTCTCGATTTTGATTATGATTATAACGCAACTTAAGAGGATGTTGTTTTCTTCTTCTTTCCTAGCCACAAGACTCAAGTTCTACTCTGAACAAGCCTTAAGTTCTACTACAAGGGATGAGGCAAATAACATTGAGTTCATATTCTTGAAGGTTTATCCTCGTCAATCTCATTCTTCTGGTCCACTTGGAAATTGGTTCACCTACGGGCTGGTGCTTTGGTTCTCTAGCCAAAGGAAGTCGCTCCAGTTCAATTGATTTGGCGCTTTGGTTCTCCAGCAAAAGGAAGTCGCTCCAGTTCAATTGATTTGGCACTTTGGTTCTCCAGCTGAAGGAATCCATTTTGGTTTAATTGGTTTAGAGCTTTGGCTCTATAGCCGAAGGAAGTCTCTCTAATTCAATTTGTTCAAGAGAATAAAAATCCATTGGTCTCCTTCACTACGTTGGTTCAATGTAGTATGATTTGGTGGAGTCTTTGTGCCCTAGTGACCCACCGAGGAGAACCAAGATTATCCCTATAGAATAAATATACACACATGTTGCGGAGAAGGGGAAACCCATCTATTAAGTCTGACAAGTGCCCCAGAATGTGGAAAGCATCACAAATCCCTTTCGTAAGTCATTGGTAGCATCAACTTATAATCTGCTAGGGTCAAATTACTACAAAAATTCATGCAAGAGGTCTAGTTCAAGGTGCACAAACATACACACATATTTGGAGCTCCACAAAAGCATGATGATGTATGCACTTCACTTTGGTAAGGTTTGGAGGATGAGGACCTGACTGATTATGCCCTTACCAAGCAAGAAAGGGGAATGGAGCTTGGATTGAGGGAAACTTTTGGTCATGGACGTTCACGAACCAGTCAAAGCTTGAACCCCCTTAAGTTTGATCCCGACATTTTACGTAGGGGGGACCTTAATTCATGGGAACTGAGCATAGTGAATAGTTCAAGGGTGTCCGCTCATGTAATGATGCATCATGGTTTTCCCAACAACACCTTCTCACACCACCCAAAATCTAACACATTAAATCTTATACATATAGTGTGTCTAATAGATGTTTTAATAAACACGAGATGATAGGGTTACACGGACACGTGATATCCATTTATGACGCCAAAAGCGTTCTTTAAGGGGAGGTTTCTTTAGAGCCTTTCGTTCTCTGTCCGCAACATATTACCAATCTCCACATACGTGTATCTGAAGCGAATCAAACCTGTCTACAACCTATTTGCAAGTGCCAGGTTCATTAGTTTTTTCAACGTATCAACAAGTTCTAAATGTCGGTGATGTTGTGTTTATACATGGAAAGGTGGTGGAGGAAGAAGGTGGGGTGTAGTGGTAGTAATAGAGGCGGTGGAGGAGGCAGCACCGCCATCCTGCCTTCAGCTTGCAGTGGAAGGAAAAGGCTCTTCCTATCCTTGCTCCTTCAAGCCCTACTCAGCACCTCTGGCATAATAAATAATGGAATGAGAGCCTTGTGAAAAGTCTCATATCATTCCAATATCTAGCATTTGATCTTGTTATTGTTGCATTGGTGTTGCATTCGATGTCGTTACTCTGGATTGGGTACTGAGCAACTAAGGGGAGCGTGCTGACTGGTGTATGGGTAGCGCATGAATGCAGGCACTATGAATTCAGTCATTTCTCTTGGTTGGATGACACAATTGGGATTATTCTCCATTTGTGCCTTCTTGTCCCCTATTTCTCCTGGAAAAATAGTCATCGAAGACATATCTGATGTACAATTATCAGTTGAAAATCTTGTTATTTTTTGGACTTCTTGCTATAGGATTTGTTGATGTTCTTCACATGACCGCCCTATTTTCATAGCGTCGTTGGTGACATCAGTAGTTATATTGATATTATGTTTCAAATTCGATGTGTTTTCTTAAGATGGAACATCATTTCCACGCTCTAGATGCTCATAAACAAAAATACCAGCTGTATGATAATTAGGGCTATATTTTCATGAATACTTTGATCCAAGGACTTATGACCGATGGGATTTTGTTGATCAGCTACCAAGAGAGGGAACTTGAGAAAAGAAACTACATCAAAACTATTTCCTAGCCTTGATCATCTGATGGATTAATTTTCGTCATCCATGGCCTGACTTAAAACCAATTTAAATCCATGGTCTCCAAAATGAATTACAACTACAAATCTCAGCTTTTCTATAATAGTTGAACATCCAGCTGATGATTTCGAAGATACATCATGAATGTTACACATGTCAAGAATCCCACTTCCCATGGAATTGTTTTCAAGATTCTGTATGCAGTCTATAGTCCTGAAGGCTTCCCTAGTTGCAACTGATCCAGTGAATATTCAATATTCAGTACAAGATGGTGAAAACATGTTGGCACCTGTGAAAAAAAAAACAAATTAGGTCTCATGAATTATAAAACATCCTCACTTCAAACTACAAATAAACAAATGATACAAGTTATGATCTCTATAAAAACTATTGAAGAACGTTGGGTTCAATACCATTTATAAATTGACAATCAACGTCGAACATCGATAGTAGATTCTTTGAAACAATATAAACTTTCTTATTCAATTATGTTGTGATTCTACCGATGTAGACCCTAAATGTTACCTCTCAGTGCATCCTCGGTAACTAGGGGGGGGGGAATTAACTAGAAATAATACTGGAGTAGCTTAGATATAGAGAAAAGTAAATGTACATATCTAAAAACTCATTTTAGAGTTTTTTGTTCATGTGAATATCCACTTCTTGAAAAATAAAAAGAGAAATATCTTTCATTGTTGAAGCACAACCATTCTAATATTAAATTAATATAGCCTAAAACTCCTTTAATAGGGAAAAAGAAATCAACAAACTCGATGACTGTATTTCTTGGAGAAATATGGCACAATAAGGCACGAATGGACAAGAAGCCCAACTGGGTCATCTATCCAAGAGAAATCACTGAATGTAGGGTGCCAAAATTCATGCGCTTTAACCCATACATGCTACCCTCAGCTGCTCGGTACCCAATCCAGAGTAGCCATCCCAGAATGTTGGGCAATGTGAAGTAGTAGGTCATCAAATATAACAACAATGCAAAAATAACAAGATTGAATGCCAGATATGAGAATGCTCTGAGATTTTGTAGAACGCTCTCGCTCCATTATTTCTTTGTTCCTGGGCAAGTTCATCCTCCCACCACCCCCATTGTCACACAACAGATCCGAAACAAACCACAAAATATATAGAGCTCGTTCATAGATGATATATTTCCTATAAAAACATGTATGGAGCCATACAAACTGTTGTTTGACATGTGGAAAAGGATTAGATTTTTCCATTTTTTTTGAAAAAACCAAGAAATGTTTCCAGATATTTTATTATTTAACAAATAAATCCTTTGCGGGTGAGGAAGCTGAGATAGACACTCGAATGGGAGAGATCCTTAGAGATTTTCATTGGAGATCTGAAGAGAGACAAAAATATTCATATTTGCGAGCCAACTAGGGAATTCATACTGAAAATTGTTTCCATCCAGATGAAGAATTTCCAGTGATGTAATTTTTTGTAGTGAAGTGGGAATGGAACCCATCAATTCACAACCTAATATTGTAATATTTCTGAGCTAAGAAATAAGACTTATTGATTTCCCCCATGAGGATGATGTTGTTGAGAGATCTATTTCATTGAGATAAAGTTGTTTTAATGCTGTCATATTTGTAAACCATGAAAGGTCCTGACTTCCCAACCTAGAAACAGGGGAAGTGAGATCGAGTACTTGTTGTATTTGCTAATGCGGAAACACAAATATCACATAAGACAATCAATATAAATGCAGACAAGAAACACAACAATTTATGTGGTTCACTCAAACGTTGGGCTACGTACACCAAGCATAGGTATCAGTTGTCTTATTATTCAGCTAATGGAGATTACAGCAAGCTCACACTCATCTCTATCACCTCAGCCTCTATGGGAATACATCAATTTATAGCAATATACATTAGAAGTTGATTATTAAATGTAACCTCATCCATATTCTAACTTGGTCGTATTGGTTACAACCAACGCTGGATTATAGGATCTGAAATCCTATTCATGGAAGAATTCGTTGTCACCAGTTTCCAACAATCTCCACCTTGACAACAATTAACCTGATACCTTGCTCTTTCTCTATTCATCACCTTTTCTGCAAGCCAAGAGAAGCCAAGCACCATCGTAGATTCTCTAACAATACTGGTTTTGTGAACATGTATGCGTAGTTCTCCTTTGTATGCACTTTCTCAAGAGAGACTCCACCTTCATCGATGACCTATCTTACAAAATGGTACTTGAATGGTATATTTTTTATTTTAGAGTGATAGGTCGGATTTTTAGCCAAGTGAATAACACTTTGACTATCACAAAGTAACTTTACTTTGTTCTGCATCCTTTCAAAATCACCAAACAAACATCTCAACCAAACTGCCTCCTTGCAAGCATGTGAAGTAGCTACGTATTTTTCTTCTTTAGTGGATAAAGTGACAATGTTCTGTAGCTTTGACATCCAACTAATTGCTCCACCTGCAAGAGTAAAGACATACCCTCAAGTCGACCTTCTCTTGTCCAAATCAGAATCAACATATCCACAGACTAACTCACGACCACTATTGTAGGTGATATAGTAATCACTTGTGCCGCTCAGATACTAAAGCACCCATTTCACTATTGCCCAGTGCTCTTTACCTGGATTTTCCATAAACCTGATGACAACCCCAAGTGCATGTGAAATGTTTGGCCTTGTACTAACCATCGCATACATTAGACTTCCTACTGCATTAGCATATGGTATTTGAGACATATATTCCTTTTCTTCTTTTGTACTAGGACATAAACTTGAAGAAAACTTAAAATGGGAAGCCAAAGGGACTGAAATTGGTTTCACATCGTTCATACCAAAC
>SNQJ01S0238731.1:0-13657 GCA_010110895.2 Picea sitchensis
ACCATATGTTAAGAACCAAACATCAATATAGCATAGAAAAACCTCAGGAAAAGTACTCAACGCCTTGAAAAAGAGATAATTTCAGATAATAAGCCTCTTTGAGGGGGAAACCTCCTTTTACCCCACTTAAATGTTCAAGTACATGATGATTGAAAATGAAAATGTATCCTTGGTATATATAGGAGACTAGGAGGTTTAATGGCCTAAAGCCGACATAAATAAAATAACATTACTAATATAAATTACAACTAATGGCCTAAAGATGACATTAATAAAATAACATTACTAATCTAATATGCCCCAATTAAGTGGTAATGAGCCAATATTAGGGCTTAACATTTTACAAAGAAAAGACTCTAAATCCGGTGGTAACTGTAACAAGTGACGAGACCGGAGGGGAGGGTAGTCCGAATCCACAATGAATTAAGACTCAATATACAAAAATAAATCCTAATGCCAACTAGTAATCAAAGAGAACACCAAAAATAATCAAATGACCAAAATAAACACAAATAGGATAAAGTGGTTGAAAGGGACCTCCCTCTCTAAAGTAGGTATGCCTCACCCAAGAGGGTCCTGAGACTCCGCTGCTAAAGATTGGAGGAAAACAAATCAGTTATAAGGGCCCTCATGGTCCTAACAACCAGTCGATCAGATCCCACTAGAGAAGTAATCCTCCATAAAGGTTGTGTGTTGTCCGACCCTTATCTGACCCAAGGTACCTGCAAAATAACCCTTGCAAGTAACCTATGTGGCACATAAGTCAAGCAACTAAGAAACCAATGTATAACTAATGCACAGGAGAGCAATCGTAAGTCAGGTCCACCGTATCGGAAGGGTAGAAAAGCCCAAAACCTTTAAAGTATCACCTCTCACAGAGGTAAGGGCACTAGCAAGATCCCGAGATACAAATAGATCCCTAGAAATATATTTGATGCTAAGAAGGTATTGGGGGGATACCCCTTCAACCAACCTCATGCGACCTCATGATTAAATCCAGTGTAAGCGGAGCCTCCTAATATTCCTGATTATACATTGGATTTCTCCACTCCCTTAGTCAGGCAGACATGTTGATTTAATAGCCTTGGAGAATTTAACTCACAAAATCATATTCCAAGGCACTAAATCCTAAGCTAGTTTGTGCACCGTAGAAAATAAAATCGTGACTAATCAATTTTAAATTATAGCGTTAATTTTAGTGGTCGTGCTTACTCAAAAAGGTATGGTAGTGAAACTCATGATGTTATGAATCAGTAAGTAAAGCAAATATGAATACAATGCAAAGTCCTAACTTCAGTTTTCAATGAATGATATGCTTCTTAAAACAATGCAATTTTCAATTTCAACTTTGCAATTGTTAAATAAAAATGCAATCTTTATTTGCATGCACTAATCTAAATGACAAAGACTCAAAATATCAAAATGCCAATCAATGCAAAATGCCTAATATTTTTTTATTTTCAATATAAGAAAAATGAAAATGCATGGACTAAACAACAAATTGATATATAAAGACTCTACTATGTATATAAAGAGACAACTCAAGTAGGATACCAAGAAGAAAAACACCCAACCCAATGTACAAGGATAAACAAATTAAAAATATGATGAGAAAGACTCTGCCCAAAAATTCAACCAAAGACAGGTTTTCTATCATCCCACAGATACTTAAATGTCACTACAGAGACCTAAGAAGACTTAACAATCATGAAAACTTACCTAGCAATGACCAAACCCAACAAACAAGAAAAATAGGTTGATGTACGCAAATTTTCAAGGAAACAACACATATGTACGCAGCTTGTAGAAGTACAACTCGCGTATATACGCGAGTGTCAAGCCAAAACCTGCGTATATGTTTCAAAAAAAGAGCTAGGCAAAGTAGAAGGCTAAAAGACTCAGACCTAGAGTGAACAAAGGTTGTCAAGCAATGATATGACAAGAAACACAATAGGAACGAGAGCAATCTAAGGAGAAAAAACACTCCAAACCCTAAGAAACAATATTCAATCCCTAGTATGGTCGCTAATTCTGTTACGAGGAAAATCTCTCTATGGCTAGGGAAAACCTCTAGAAATCAACTCTATTCTCAAGTATGCTATATAAACAAATATGATAACAAGACAAGATAAAATACCTACCTTGTCAAGACATTTGATGAAGTCCATCGTTGAGCACTTAACCCAAAGAAATATACCTGCAACTACTCCTCAACAACCAAGCAAAGAAAACATATGGTGACAATATTTGATGTTAGCACATTCAATAGCATAATCCATTAATATACATAACAAATACTCCCATGGAATAATAATTCAAATATTTTCAAGGTATCAATTGAACAGGAAAAGAGTATTTCTATTAATATATGATCAACAAAAGTGAAAAAGTTATAGACTTTCGTGTCAACACGGTTCAGAACCAAGAAACTAAGTTCCTTCTAGCTAGGCCTCCACCAAAGGCAAGCTCATAAAAGAGAGAAAATAAAGTTCTCAATCAATAAGGGAAGAGCTTGGGGGCTAAACATTGTGTTCATACTTAAAGGACAAAGGGATGAAAACTAAATATGAAGTGAATAATTTCTCCAAAGTAACTTTTCTCTCAAAGTTGAATTCTTTCTCCTCTTTTCCATATCTAGGAATTGACCCATTTATATCCTTCAAATAGAAATGAAGGGCCGAGTCATAACGTTTCTAGTATATGGAATTCCAAGGATCATTGATCTCCTATCGTGACATGGAAACTAGACACCATTTTACATTTTTGGGCACAAATCCCAATGTATGTGGGATGTAGTGGCACAACCTGCATATACACATGCTGTATAGTAGGCAAGGTACGTACATGTGGAAAAAAATGTACTTTTATCTTTGGGATTTTCAAAAAGGGATGAAAAGTCTACATAGGGAAATGAAAAAAGTCCCTCTGTGCAAGATTGCATAGGGTGACGCAAATCTTTCTATAACAACAGGGTACTTCTGACCCATGTTGTTTCATGACTGCATCTACGCTATCAAGCGATGTGACAAATTCTATCTCTATGAAAACAAAGCATGAGCGCCACCCTCTCTTCTACATCCAGTCATCACCGCCAACCCCTTCTACAAATGGGGCATCAAACTTATGACTTGCAATCCTCCATGTAGTAATGAACACAAGTACATTGTCATGGCAGTGAATTAATTTACCAAATGGGTCGAAGCCATTCCCACTTTCAACAATACCACTGACACAACAACATGTTTTTTCTTCAACCACGTCATTTACTCATTTTGAAGTCACACTACAATTAGTATCCGATCACGGTAAACACTTTGAAAATGATATCTTCGTAAAACTCTCCTCAAAGTTAGGCTTCTCCGATGAGTTTTCCTCCCCATACTACCCTCAGTCCAATGGAAAGGTCAAGGTGGTCAAAAAAGTCCTCAAAACCATGCTACAACATACTGTCAACAAACATAAGACCAACTGGCATCATATGTTGTTTTCAACATTATGGGCTTATTGGACGATAGTCAAAACTGGCACCAGTTTTACAGCATTCCACCTCGTCCATGGGATCAAATCCACCCTCCATATCGAGTGTGAAATTCCCACGTTATGCACTTCCCACGTATTCTCCAAATCTCCTCCAAATGCTCTTGTCAAATCACTATAGCGACGGGTACAAATGAGGTGGCATTGTGGGCCCACCAACCATATATAGTCCCTTTTGTCAAACTTCTAGACTCATCTATAGGATCGTAGAGCCTTTGTTTCCCAATCCATTCTCAGCCACGATATTATGGTCCCACCATCTACACAGTCATATTCTTCGGGTCACCATCTGATCTTGGCTCCGGTGGTGCATTTTTCTTATGTCACGTCTAGGTACGCATGCATAAGTTAAAAATTAGTAAATAACTATTATATGTTCTTTATCATCAAATATTGTTAACATCGGGTATTTGGTTTTTAATGTGTTCGGGTACTTGGTCATCACAAACATCACAGCCCCTTTAGGTATATGTTTGACACTGGCATTTAATTATTCCCTCTGAAAATCAATTGCATATCCCAGTCACACCCTCTGACATTCACCTTTAGGGTCCTTACATATGGCTCTGCAGTACCATCACCTATGCTGAATTTTGGTACTGTCACCCGGTTGCACTCTCCCCCACATGAGTTGTCCCATTTATAGTTCCCCTTGGAAATTTGACACTCATGTTTCTTTCACCCCCTAGGGATGGGAGTCCTGATAGTATTATGCACTTTCAATAATAAGCTACATACTTCTTCTCATCATTTTTCTAGCTTACCCAATGGGCTCCCAGGTTCTCTCATCTCGGTTCTATTGACTGCACCTCCGCAATAGCATTATCCCTCCATGTCATCCACCATCATTTTTACCATATGCAAATTTCCCTCCATTCATTTACCTCATATAGAAACCCACCCATGGTTCCCCCACCCTCCACCAGTTCTCTTCACAACTTGCACCCTCACAGCCCAAGCCATGTCTCATTGGGGCACCCATTTTTGTATCTATACACTCATCCCAAATTATCCTTTATTTATTTGGTAATTGTAAAAAGATTTTTTTTCCATCATTTACTTAGATTTTTGTCATCACCCCTGATGACCTTCTTTTTTCCAGCAACTCAACCCATTTCACCCTTGGTTGGGGCATCCACTCTCCTTTTTTTCTTTCTGACATCGTTCACGAACCCTGAGTATCCCACAATCCATGTACACTAGATCTATGAGTTTGTCCACTTTGTCATGTCTATGGAATAGTTTAACCCCATATTTAGTCATCCCCCTGACACTAGATACAGTTTTACGATTGTTTCCAATCATCCCTCAACATACCCCAACCAAGGGAAGTATCGAGTATCACCACATATTGGCTTTGTTCATCTTCCCTATCAATACCTGATCTCATCTCAGTGGATTTCCCGAAGCCCTTTGCTTCTTGGAGTCGCATCTCCCTTTCTATCAACATCAATACAATTTCTAGAAGGGTGACAATATATTGACTCTCATTACCTTTACAATGAGGAGACTCAGATGACACATACAGAACCATCATTGCTCTTTGATTTTGTTGACCCCCATAACATTCGACTTCAAAAAAATCTCATGTTACGGTGGGTATTAATATGCGACTATTGCAGTTGTTTTATACCATTCGAAGACCTCTGAATTTGTTAGGCCATTAATGCCTACGAGTCATCGACACTTCTTATAGGCATCCTTGCCTCATTTTAGAGTATGTTCACCATTCAGAATTGTCATTTGTTTCTATCAACTACCCCGGAGGGAATTTTAGTTATCTACATCAGCATACATCTTCAGTTACTTCCTTACATATTTGGTTACATGATATGAGCATGGGGCATTCCCACCTCGTATACAGATTTTTTTTTTCTTCGTAGATAAAGGTTTAGGTCCCACAGTTTCCCCTCTCCCTCTGATAGATCACTTTTGCAGTTCCTCTCAGCACTCTTCATTACAATGGCACTCTCAGTAGAATAAAAATTAATGTATTTCGGCTATACGTATGCTCCTAACCTCACACATCAGAGGCCATCTGTTATCACTGAAATTTTGTCTGCAACATTGCACACAAATGGTTACAAAAATACAACAATACCAAATATGGGTCATAGATTAATGAATTACACTACGCAGTTAATCCCAAAAATTTTAGTGTTGCATGTGAACTAATTGTTAGATATTATTTTTGGGAAAACATTAACATGCGCAAATTCACTAAAGGAATCCCACGCACAATGCGTGGGACAACAAATCCCTCAGAGCACACAATGCACCAAATGTGTGACTGTGTAGGAGAAAATCTGTGCACTCCTGTGAACGACGCATTTGTGGTTCTTGTCGGCCCCCCAACCACTTATGGACCAACTCCCAACCTGATTTGACCTTGATATCTGAGATAAATCCAAATGGGGGGTTGGTCAAGGACCAAAGGGTGCCTTAAAAGGACCCTTGTTCACACCAACAACCAATTATTTTTTTCCTTGAAGAAATGTTATAAATAGAGGCCATGGGTGCACTAAGAAACCAAGATCTTCATAGTATTGTTATGTTCTCTCAATCCTCCCTTAAGAATCCTCTTTTCTCCTTGGAGTATTAAAGCATTATTGCAATAGGCCATTCTAATCACCTCTTCAGGGAATAGGCATTGATTTTATTCATCATTTTCATTTTTTCTTCCATTGTAAGAAGAGATCTCCATTAGGGAACTCAAGATCCCTCCCAAGGAGGAGGGGGGGACCCATAATTCCCCATTTTTCTATACGGTGTTTTTCCAACTAATATAGTTATCCATTGGTGGCATTATCTTGGTCATTGGTTGATTGTTTATGGTTCTAAGTTTCTTATTAATTCTAGTTTTTATTTCCTTAGTTATTTTAGTTTATTTATTTTTTTATCACATGTGTTTGGCTTGTTTAACCCATTCACGAACTTTTGTCTTGTCTAGCAGGCCCAACTAGGCATGCACATGTCATTGTTTTTCTCACCCAAGTGAATAAAAGGACACAACAGGATCCACAACCAACACTAGGCATCTCAAAGGAATGTCAAGGGAAGACTAGGGTCAAGGTTTTTTCCTAAGGAGACTAGGAATACAAGGAATTATACCTAGAGGAGAAAATAAATACTTTTATCATGTAGCTCTGGTAAGAGAATAAGTTAGGGTTTTGTGGCATTTGAAATCCCCAGTGCTACCTAATGTGCTTGTTATCGAGAAGATAGAGGGAATTGATCTTGTACAATTGTGGGATAAAAATGTAGATTCCTAAAAGGACTTACCATTTTGTATGCTAGCTTGTTGATGATGTCTAATGGAGTGAGATATTGGCTAATGTTATATTATGGTTTCCCTCGCTAGGGTTTGAAGAACCCTACTTGTAACAACCCATGATAATATATTGGTAGGTACATGTACTTCATATTCTAAATATATATGAAGTGTTTAGGTTGTACAAGTGTTGTGCAATTGCATAATTAAATTTTAGCTTATATCATCTTCATAATTGAGTAATTATAGTACTAGTTATGGAGGTTAATTTGACATAACATTGAGATGAGATTTTTAAGTCATTTACAAATATGTAGAAGGTAAATGAGAAAATTTATTTCTATGATAAAGTATTGTAATATAAAAAAATTTAGGTCACAATATTTTCAAGTGACCACTATTTGAGGGTGGATTCTCATTGGATTTAGATGGAGATAATTCAAGAGGTAGTCCATATTGTTGGTTGTGAGTTAGAATATGAATATTCACAACATTCATGAAAATAATTCAGAAGCAATGATTTATTGATGATATAGAGATACATGGTTGATTATCAACAAGCAATGCTACTTGAGAACCTGTTGACAGTACAAAATTACCCATTTAATCAGATGAGAGAAAATTCCCGATGAAAGATCCCAATCAGACCCATTATCGTTTGGGGTATCATTTCCTACAAGTTCATAGGCCTCGTTTCCGCTCATAATTAAAAGAATAAAAAGAGGAAAGACAATGAACTTCCCTCCAAATAGTTATAATTAATTCTAAGTCTAAACTAACTAAAATATGTCTAATTTAATCTAAACTAATTCTAACCTATCCCAGGAGAAAAAATAGAAGAATGAGTACATCGAGCGATAATTTCATTAGAATGAGAAAAAATTCATGTATGATAATGATATGTGATAACAACAATGTTGCAAATACACAAACAATTAGTTGTACAATGCACTGCTAACATCATTTTTGTACCCACAAGCAAACTAGTGATAACATAATCAGGCATAATAGATTGAAGAAAAAGTTTGCATGACACAATCCTATCTACTAAAAAAAAAGACACATGCACAAAGAATAGTCTCATGTACATCCACCAATGCCACCAATTCATTAAATACCTCATGCTCTTTATTCGTCAGAATTGGTAATGCCATCTTTTGTTACAAGGGGAAAAAGTCCTAATACATCCAACTAGCTCCCTTTTATAGAACAAGAGAGAGACTATTCAGTTCTCATGACCATTCATTTTGTTTTCCCTAATTTTGTATGCTTTACATTTCAATTTTTTATGGAATTTAAAAAATGTAGATGTAGGAGTTACAAATGGGAGCTGAAGAGACTCTCGGGTGGTTACATTCATCATATGATAGTTTACTAATGATATATATTTAAATTTATTATTCACTCTTCCTATTGGGTCTGTTTCTGAATTTATTGTGTTGTTCTGGGCATTTTTGGATCTAATATGTTGAGTGATATCATTTTGTATTGTTCTCTTCTATCTCATCTTTCCGTTGAATTATTTTTGGCTCAATTTCATCGTCGGTAGCTCAAGATAAGATTGTTTGAAGTATGTATGTACGGTTCTTCATCTCAATTCGGTTTATGCCTGTGTTTTGAACTTTCAAGAAATTTAAAATCTCGATCTTCCCCCATTTTCTATTACATACTTTTCTTCTCTTCTCCAAATTTCTATTGAGTTATCCTGGGATTTATTTCATTACTCGTAGCCTAATATATGGTTGCTTAAAGTTGGTATGGCCATCTTTCCCCCCAAATTCATGGTTGTCGGTTTTCTATATTTTATGATATCTTATATCTGGAGACCCATACCATTGCATTCCTCTGTCTGATACTTTTACAATGAGGTATCACGGCCTCATTCCAAAATTTGTAGAAACAATTATGGTTGTTTAAAATTTCTCACTCAACAACCATTGGGAAGGACCGTGGGATAATCTAGACCCTTATTCCTTGAACCTACAAAAGAGAAAAACCACCAAATCAACGGTTCTAGTCAATTTTCCATCAGACCTCAAAAATGATAGAGTGTGCATTTAGAACTTCACATCAGAGTCTTCCTCTCTCATGTTCAATTCCCATCCCGACATATTAACTCTGAGAGTGAGATCTAGTCATTCAACAACTTTGGAGAAATATGCATCATCCGGCAGGGGATCTATTTCTCATTCTTCTCTAATGTGTTAGTGAAAACGGATCTAAGAAAAGAATCAAAGAATATTCTTTCTTTGATTCTCATGATGAAGGTTAAAGCCCCAAAAAAGAGATGACATGTAGTCAGAGATAATCATTCGGCATCCAAAAAATTTGTGAATTTTCAAGGTATCAATAAGAGGTATCGAGGAATATTCCCTCATAGCTCCATTTTTCATGCGAAAGATCTGGATCGTCCTTCTAGTGGCGATCAATCATCACAATTAAAATTCATTCGGAGTTTGAAGGAGACCGTTCAGAGTGTTAACTCTAACCATCCAAACTTATAACTTAAATATTGTTGCACAAAAAAAATCCAATTGTTCACTCAGGGAAAATATCAATGGCTCGAGAGAGTTTCTCCTTGGAAACCCAATCGAGGTTTAAGCTTGCAAAACTTTTCAAAGTAATAAGCCCGTGGTTCTGATGTTGGTTTCTTAGAAGGAAAAGGGGCTTAATTTCAGAAGAGCATGCGTAGTTCACTAAAGAATTTAGTTGTGAAAAAAATTTCTATGTGAAATAATAATATAAGGATTTGATTTGAGGAAACGAAGGCACATTTGCAAATTGAGGAACTAAAATACTTTTTTCTATTGTGGGTACTATAGCAATAAGGCCATGAACTTCCAAGAACGAATGAAGACCTATTCAATCGAGTAGTGAGTGAAATGAAATCCCAACCATTCATTGGGGGAGGGTCATTGAAGTTATTTTTGATATTAGGAGTAGATTTAATTCGATGGAGAAGGACTTTAACAATGAAGAGTGTGAATGTCAGGGACGATGAATATCTGATGTATTTGTCAGAATATGTGATCGGAAGGTTGTGAAGAAGAGTCAGGAAAAATCCTGATGATGATGAGGGATCCACATCAACATTAGCTCCATGTCATATGACACAGGAGAGTGTGAACTACGTGAATGCCACGTGGGAGTGGAAAGAAAAGGTGATATTTGGCTTAGGAAAATTTTAGGAGGCCATAATTTTAAATCCAGAACTTGGATTTAAGAATGGCTACATTCGTTGGAATTCTCTCGATGGGAAAAATCCAACTATGAGATTTAGTTAGAGGAAATAATAAAGGAAAATAAGGAGAAAACCCAATAGGCCTTGGGCCTAGGTTTCGAGAGAGAGGGAATTCCAAAAGAAGAATATGGTAGAGATCAATCTGAAGAGGCTTGGGGACAGGTATGTAGGAAAGGTGGATCCAATAGCCTTGGAATCTTAGGACCTCAGGGAAATAGGAAAAGGGGAATCTCGGTAAGGATCAAATTCAAAGTTCTAGAAAAGGATCAATATATTTCCCACATGCCTCTCAATGTTGGATCGTACATGCGAACAAAGTGGCTTTGCAAACCTTATCCTACAAAACAAAAGAATGAGATCAACTATGGAATCAAGGAAGACTAGTTAATACAATAAACAATATATTCCCTTCCTTTAAACCAACTTATGATAGAGTGTTAGGTTTATTTAAAAATAACCTCGTGACTGTAGGTGAGTGTCTTAAGACTACATATGTTGATTTGAAATGGAAGAGTAGGATCTGTATGTGAGATCACATAGTATGAAGTCATGCAACAAAACATGTTAGCAAGAGGATGCAAAATTTGAAATGGGAAATCAACAAATAATCAGCCACAACCTCATCCAAGACATGCAATAGAACATCAATTCGTGCAACCAAATAGGATAATCAACCACTTTGGAATCGACAAAAGGTCTGAATACAACATGTCAAGTCCATCATACAAATGTAAACAAATATAACAATCCAATAAGAATTATGAAGACATTTGAAATCATCAAATTGGGAAGGATAGTCAACACCCATCAAAGACAATCATCCATCAAGATAAAACCCCCAACTCATTCAAGGTAGGAAAAGGGATAGCATGAGGTTCAAGCAGTAGAGGATTAGGAAATAGGGTTGAAATTTTAGTAGTGGGGGCCTTTCCTTTCGCTTGTAAAAGAAAAATTAAAGGTTGGTTGTTGCGGCCACAAAAAATGGAGACACATTGGACGAAACAATTATCTTTGTCAATAGAAATCTAGGTCTTGTACTTTATATCTCAATTTTAAAGATAAGTTCAACAAATTGCAGAAAATTTTCCAATAGTTATGGGTACCACAATGACACCAAAGTTGTAAAATATATAACCCAATATTTCTAGTAATTATAATGTAACACACTCTTTTTAAAAAACTAATTAATGAGATAAGTTCTTTTACTGGTTGTACACTTCAAATTAGCTTTAGTTCAACTGTTGGTTTTCACTTTTAAAACAATAAAAAATCTACATAAGTGTGTTCCTCATCTCTCTTTTCCATGAATTGCTTCACTTCCAATGAGTTTCTATAGCCTCGAAGAAGTTGCCTTGGTACCATACAAGCATAGCCCCACCACCAGCAGGTGTCCATAGCCCCGACAGATTTACTTGTACTTCCAACACTATTAATAGTGATTTCAACTTACCTTTTATTTCAGAACATGCTCACCCTTTTAGATTTTAGATATCAATATGCATATGCACATAGGTTGTGAAGGAAGAGGGGTGATATGAGAGTATCTTTGATTCACTGAGTAGATTTTATGCAATTTAGTTTAACCCACAGGTTTCTCCAAAAACCATCATTGTATTTTCCATCTTATTAATTTGAAGTGGATGGAGCTCACAGAAAATAGTTGATAGACACTTTTCTATATTTATGAGTTATCCTGGTACGCTAAGTGGGAACATGTGTTCCACCACAAATATCAGTCCATTCCTACAACTGAGAACTTTATAAATGTTCATTCATATAGAACAACCCATGCATCTTATGACTTGTAAGAAAAATATTCAATACGTCACCAGAATTGACCAACCCCTTCACCAAAATTTAAAGGGAAATCCTCAAGGAAGACTAAGAGTCAAATTAACTCAAGGAAATACCAATGGTCAAATCAAAATATGGGAGGAATCTGCATAAATAGAACGCAAAACTGAAAGCAGGAGTTAGTTCATAAAAATAAAACTAAACTAAAAGGAAATTTGAATCTAGAATGTCAGTCATCAAAAGGATGAAAACTGGATGAAAAAGATAAGAAGAGAAAACAAAAAGACTAATAAATATGGAAGTAGCAACATAAGAAGTGTTTCCAGTGGACAGTTGACAATAAGCCAAGGGAAGTCAATAATAAATAAAATTTAGCTAATTAATATCAAGCCCAATGAAAATATTCCTGGAGTTTCTGATCTAAAATGATAACAAACAAGAGTACGATAATTGATTATCTATTGGAAAATATTTTGCAACACAATTCTCAAATCCAATTATTATATATGATCTTCTTTTCATTTAGTGTGACAAAACAATTTCGGGAATCATGCAACATGGGTTAATGTAAATTCTTAATCAAAGAAGATTTTTGAAAACCAATTTCATGAAATGCTCCATAAACCCATATTCTCTCAATATTTTTTGACATAAGCAATTCCTTTGAAATTTTCAAAATGTTGAATTTTCAAATAAAAAAAATTACATTTTGTCATCAAAGTGTTATTTTCTCTTTTCCATAAAAGATAATTATTAATAACAAAGACTCATTTTGATAATGGAAAGAAATATCACAACAATGGAGGTTATCAAAATAGTCATGAAAAGGACTCCAAATATCAATTAGATCATAAACCAATATGTGAGTAAATAAATGGGAATATATTTCTGATTAGATGATAAGTTGGTGACAATCTTGATTTATCAATCCAAGAATATTGCAAAGGAATATGAGCATTCAAGTTTCATATTAACACTTCCCTACGTTGCTTTCATTCCAAGAGAAAAATTCAGAGTTGTTGGTTGCAAAATCCATTTTCCCAACCTGCATAACAAAAGAGAAAGGTGTGATCAACTCTTAGACAGTTTGGAAATAAATCCTCCTCCTATTTAATTGGATTATTGAAATGAAAATTAACTAAACTGAAAAGTAATGACTTGAATTAAAACTAATTCTAGGAAAAACATGCTAAGCTAAAATAAAATTGAACTAAGTTGGTTATCATAAAAATCTATGTGAAAGCCAATGCAGTTATCAAGTATTATCCACTAGGTGCTTTCCCACATTTTCCCCTTCAACAAGAGACATAGTGTCATTGATTGTTACGAGGTTTGGATCTCTGGACACAATGTCTTATTCCTGAAATTAGAGTCAATGAAATTAATAAAACAAGACCATAAGACTTCAATCCCATGTATCATCTAAAGATACCAATCCACCAACAAACATTAGTCATAAAAACTATGATTGAAAACTTATCAACATTGCACCCCAAGGCATGTGCTTCCTTTGATTATGAATAAACTTCTTTTTGGTTTCAAGTAGTGCTAAAGAGTGTGGGCCCAATGGATTGATAAGTTATAGCCCACAAGGAAATGACATCTTGAAAAATCACCATCATGGATAAAAAGGTAAATGGTGAAGAGTCGAAATTGGAATATTAGAAGTTACATTGACATATTTCATGAAGGTATCTACAACTCCCAAGAATTTGAATATATTCAATATTATATATGTGTAAAGTTCTCATCCATGATAAAATAATATTTCTCAATAATGTACCTTTAATAGGTAACCCAAAATCAATAAACCT
>SNQJ01S0238733.1:641-13657 GCA_010110895.2 Picea sitchensis
AGAGTAAAAACCCTCAATTTATATAGTACCATGACCTAATTTCACTTTTAGGTCATAAAAAGGCCGACAAGGCCAAAATACTAAAAATCATATTGTTTTACATTAAATGTTCAAAATTAAACCCTAATAAAGCTAAAGAGAGATGTCATGCCCCTTTTAGGGTGACGTTAGCCCATTCTAGGGAAAATGAAGCATCCTAGAGCAAAATGTTAGACCTCCTTGGGCTTCTCCAACCTGCCACACGTGCCAACATTGCCAAATCTGCCTCCCAAGATGTCCACAAAGCTGGATGACATCATGATCATCATGGGTGATGTCTTGGGCCTTCCAGGGTCAATGTTCCAATAGAGGAGGCACACCCCCCAAGATCAAGCCCTGCCAGGGTGCCTTTGGTTGAACGTCCTCCTCTTCNCCGATGCAAATCCTATGACCATCTATATCCTATCACTACCCCCTGATGGGGTCTCAACATCCATCTGGTGGGCTCCTTAGCCCCATGGAGGTCTGAACTGATCATCTCCCCATGTGTGCTGGTCCAACATGGTACCTGCCCATCGAGCATGATCCTGCACATCAACAACTACCCCCTCCATGGGATCATAAGTCACAGGGATCATAGCAATGTCAATCACATCTCATCATCAATATTATTAAACATGTGAATAAAACCCCTATTATCCCAGTTAAAATCTCCAAGACATTATACAAGCCTGCAATACAATTTTGGGGAAAGTGACAGGGCATCCTATTGGGCTAGTGTCCACTAGAAGAGGAAATGTTTTGGAGGAGACTTCATCTGAGCCATGCAAGTGGGTGGTGTGGATAAGGGATGCCCAGGCAAGTGGGTGCAATGAGGGAAAAGGGTGTAAATATTTACCTGTAGGTGCCTTTGTAGAATGTGAGTTGCACATGTCCTAGATGTAATTGTTTCCAAGCCCATTCATGCCTTTTATTCTTTATTGTTCATTCTGTTATTCTTTATTGATTTTTCTCCAAGAGGCTAATCAAGGGACACTTCCCTGGCGTGGTGACAAGCGGTGACAACATTACCCTTAAGTACTTTCACAGAAATGAGAAGGTTGGCTCGTGATGAGACCCACTTTCCTTTGGCCATGAAACCAAGGGTCACTACCCTAGCGTGGAAACCAGTTGGTGGTAATATCATACTTATAGGTACCCATGGACCTAATAGGATAGCTCGTGATGAGACCACCTATCCTCCGACTAGGTCTTGTTTTATTATTTTATGGGTCCCTCTTGTTTCTTGCTGAGAAACCTTTTACTGCTCTCTCGGGGATCCCTGGACGAAGCATCTCGATTTTTTATTCGAAGGATTTTATCTTTTTCCAGCTTGCTTTTACCTTCTGGGCCTTTAGCCCCTTCTTCCCACTAGGTAAGGTGCAATCCTCAAATGATAGTTCAACCCAGTTCCTGGACAAGTGTAATGGGATAGGTGAGCGGGAAGCAAGATGAAAAAGAGGTGCTATTAAGGGAGTGGGTGATGGATTTTCAAAAATCCCCCCAGTGGAAAACCAAAACCTACAAACACAAGCTTACTAGGGCATCCTGTCAATCCCCCAAGACATGGTCAAGTGGGAAAGTGTAAGATCCAAGCATTTGTTAGAAACAAAAGGAATTAAATGAACATATTCAAAGGTTTTGAAGATCAGAGTGACACATACCATGATACCCAGACTCATTACCTCATGGAGCAAGAACCATCTCTGACACAAGACCAAGCCAATGGTGATGGATGTTCCTGTTGCTGGCAAGGTAGAGGCACTGAAAGGGAGAAAATATGGGCACTCTAGGGCCATGCTAAGAGTCGATCCGGCTCTCGGTACTCCATGTCTAGGACCTTTGGGCCTCGAGACATGATCTCCTAGTTATCCCTAAAAGCGGGGATAACATCTAGCTCCAACTCGGGGAAATGTGCTCACCGTAGAGCGCATGAGAACCTCACCATATCTGGCATAGCCTGTTTACCAGCTTGATCTCAATAGAAACTATTAGCAACCGGTTGGGGTGATGATGCCACCCCATCATATATAGATATGTATAAGACTGAATTGAAGAAATTATAAGTGTGAACATGAAAACAAATTAACATGCAATGCAAACGGTATAATACATGAATGCAAAATGCCTGCCTACTTACCTGCACTTACCTGTGAAGTTAGGTTCCCCCACCTTGGTGGGGTTTGAGGAGGTGTCAACTGATAGGTAATGGGTTCCTTCTTCCTTCCTAAGTGGACAAATAATAGGATTCATTGACTAATTCTCTTCCAACTTTGAAAGGTCCAAGCCATGATTGAGTGCTTCCTTTGACATTGGTTGGCTCTCCCTTCTAGGTGTCCCACATCCACACTATGTCTCCTTCCTTATACTTTCTGATCTTGTACTCGGTTGTTCCTTGAACAACCCTAGTGTATTGTGCTGAGGGAAGAGGGTGGGACTCTGCCGTAAACACTTCCTGTTGCGATGGACGAATCTGTACATCATTTTCTGCCCTTTTTAGTATCTTTACAGTCCCAGCTTCCTTGTATTTTTATTTGTCTAGGAGTTGTTGGTATTCCTCTTTCTTTGGCCATTGAATCTGATCAAAATCTTCCTCTGCTGCAAAAGGCATATCATTTGGTGAATATTCATGAATACTTTGTATGATTTCTTCATGTTCTTAGTCATCTTCAATATAATCGCTAAGTTCTTGCACATGAGTTGTAGTCACAGGTACATTTGGGAGACGACCAATGGTTCCATCTTTCAAGGGTATGTTCACATGAGTAAGGTCCATCTCAAGAGTACCACCAAGTTTTGAGCCAAACTTCCTAGACAATAGCATCCCCCATACATCTGGGACTTCCATGACCACTATGTCCATGTGGATAATCTTCTCGGGGTATTCTTTAAGGTAAACTTGGACGTTCTCAATCACCCCATGTGTGGGTATGGATTTAGATTCAAAACCACACACGTTTCTGTAAGGTCGTGTGACTTTCAAGCCTATCTATTGCATGACCATGAGGGACATCATGTTATCCCCGACCCCTGAGTCCAACATGCAATTTTTGAGCCTCTTGTTATTCATTATCAAGGTCATGAAGAAAGGAGGATGTTCATCATATTGGAACCTGAAGTGATCGGCTTGCAACATGATAGGAGGGTCCATGGGTCCATCTAATCCTTGGAAAAATTTGTCAAATCATTCTTTGACAGATGACACCTTAATGACTTCTTTCAAGGGGATGGTTACATGCATCTTAGGTAGTGCCCCTTCGAAATCAAAGTTCAAGTCAACCCTTTCAGTTTTGGATGTATTAGGAAGGAGTACATCCAAAGGTGGGGTTTTTGTTTGGTTAGCAGGGGGTTGGTTCAACTTCTTTCTTCTATATACCTGGAATTCTTGTTTCTTCAATTTTTCTTTTGTTTCCTAGTCTAGGTTGTTTATTATCGTCATTCTAGCCAACCTGGCCGCTTATTTCATGCCCTCGTGATGCTCTTCAATGGTGATATTTATTTGAGGGCCTCTCATGATGTCTCCTATATTTCTCACCTATTGATGACCATCATTGTTGTAAGGACATTTGTAACACCCTGTTTCCCCCAATTTGTAATTAATCATAAAATAGGAATTACCATGCTAATGCATGAGAACAATGTAAATGTATTATTGTTTGAGTTGCCAATAACTGACTATGGGGGGTGAAGCCTTAAAAGTACTAGACATGATATCACTATGGGAGAGAAATAGTTAATGAAGCAAGGACCCGTGGTTGAACTACCAACCACCCCCATGAATGGGAGCATGGTCTAGCTGCAGGAATTCATCCTAAAGTACCGCAGGGTCTGACAGACTAGGCGGACCCGAGATTCCTTCTGACAGAAGGAAGGTGACAATTATACACATGAAAACAGCAAGAGAAGAGAGACACCAGACACCAGAAGAGAACGGGAGTTTGCAAGGGAGAGGCGTGAAGCTCTCTAGTGAATCATGAACAAAAGGCTGGGAGCTTGATGCCGAAGGGCATCTAAGAAACCTCACCGAGGCAACAAGCGAGCAAGAAATCTATGAGTTGCAAAAAACAGGACCCGAACAGAAACTGAAAATAGAGAGAGAACCCTTGAGAAGAGTGAGAGTTCTCTGGTGATATCATGGCTTGGCACGGGGGTGGCTAGAGTGCTAATATTGAATGCCTCTGAGCCTATGGTCAGGTGGAAGGACGAACACCCACAGTCAATTGGTTGGTGGAAACTTGTAATAGATAAGTGAATTCTGACCCTGTGTAATTTAGTTGTAACGGTGTATGAATTGGTATGCTATGCTTGCTTTCAAGAATGTGAATGAATTCTTAATGGATATACTGTATCCCTTCTATTTTCTGATGAGTCGTGTAGTTAGGCAAGAAAGGAATTTTAGGGTTCGGACATGACTTGTTCCCATAAATTCTGGAGTTCTGTAGTGTCTCAAGCTAGAGCCACGAACTGTGAGCTTATTGATCTTAGGCGTAGTTGCATGTACGATGGTTCACTCGCCTAGTCGTCCTGAGTCCCTTGGAGGATGGAGTTCATTAAGTTCATGAGAGGTAGTGCCGATTATGCACAGGCTCTCTACAATCAAATAGAACCCCAGAACCCCTTGATGAAGGAGCGCAATAGTTGTGTTGAAGACTCTTCTAAGAGTCAAGTCCAGGAGAAAGAGTGCAACGCTCTCAAGTCCTTCATAGTTGACGAAGTTTAGGAAGGATAGTGAGTTTCAAATATTAAAAGAGAGTACCCTTTCGTTTGCTAGATGAATGGACGAGATCATTTCAGAGGATCTAAGGTCTGTCACGACCACTAGATTGGAGGAAGGAACGTAAGCGTTAATGCCTCAACCCATTTTTGGCCTTCATAAATAGCGAAGGAATCGGGACCGTAGATCCCAAGATCCAGGGGAGTTACCTAGAATGTCCATTTGTAGAGGACACATGGCTGTTGGTCGATGTTTCTTCACTCGAGAAACCCAAGGGCAAGACCCCTTGTCTTCGCAAGTCGCGAAAGCCCGGTATGCGAAACCCCGAATCAATATAGAGTGAATAGGTTTTGGCATTTCAACACCCGGGAAACCCAAGGGAAAGATCCCTTTCTTTCGCAAGTCGTGAAATCTCGGTGCCCGAAACCTCGATGCACTCTGTGGTAGAAAGGAGGAGTCCCGAAAGGGTCTAGACCATCCATCAAAGGAGATGCGTGGTGAGCGGCCCGAGTTCGGGGAAAACTCTGAAAGAATCTGGATCATTGGATCCAAACCACTGGGGATCGTTGGATCTCGTACAAGAACCCATGTATCGGAATTCGTGGTTTGTAGAGAGAAGGGGACGACCGTTCACTATTCTCTTGAGTCCCGAAAGCGACGACTCGGGCGGACAGGTGGCACATCCCAGATGTAAGAGCCATGTGGATGAAAAGTGGTACATCCCAAAACAAGGGTCACGTGGAGGTGACAGGTGGCATGTTCTCGTCACAAGGAAGGAGTCAACACCCTATTGACATATATCGTGTTTCGGGGTTTGGCATTCCAAAAGGTAAGGAACACTTGCAACAGGAATTGCAAAGTCACAAAACCCGAAAGAGATAGGCGCTGAGACTTGTTTCCTAGCTGGAGGTCACATGACACTGAGACAAGGGTGGAGCGGAGTACCTTAGCCCATTTCAGATTTCGGGGTTTGAAGAGTCGAAATACTTGACTCTCTTTCTTTACGAACTCCTGGTTATTGAAATCCTGATACGGCCATGACCGTCAAAGCAGGGGAGACTCACAGTCATCGATCTCCTCGAAGGTGAGATTTTGGGTTTCGAGGTTTGCAGAGTCAAAAGACTTGACGCGCCTATATCACTGAGTCGTGAAATGTGAAAAGGCACCTAGTCTGTTTGGCCTATGGTTGTAACCAACGATCACATGGAGGTGGATAAGGGAAGAGCTAGCCTACGCTAGGCCCCCGTAGGACTTCGGGGATTCTGTCCCTCGAGAAAAAAGAGAAAAAATATATTATGCTGTAGTGGGTATGTGACAAATTGGTATCAGAGCATGGTTACAACACTTGTCCTGCTTGGGCTCATGTACGAGCTGTGTAAGGAGATATTTTTATCTGCATTTTCTCTTTAAGAAGAAGGACCACAGAATGAAACTGTAATTTGGGAATTTCTTTAACCCCTCTGTTAAAATGGTAACTACTCGTATAGGAGTAAGGATGCACCGATCAATATTACTGATAAGACCTAAGTGTGAATAACAGAGGTGGAATAAATTGTGCTATGGAGCAGCACGAGCCAAAAAAGTGACATGGACTAAGTTGTTCTGTTACAAGTGTGACGATGGCTACCTACTAAAGCTGGTAGAGTCTCTTGCAATTGAGATGGCTGGTTGGGTAAGAATTAATATCCAAATAAAGAACTCCTTCATGATTTGAGAAATCTGGCGAGGACTGGTAGGATCCTTAGAAAGTTTTAATTACTGCATTATTAAAAGACTAAACCTTGAGCATATAACTCCTCACGGTTGAGAGGATTGATGAAAATATGTAGGGTCAGATTACCTGACCTATAATGGTTAGGATCGAGAACAAGGATAATATATTTGAGCAAGATTAAGAGGAGTCCTTTGGGACTGTTGCTAATTCCCAAGAGTGGCCCTTGTTGGTTGCTCCCATAAAGAAAGGGTAACATCCGTATGAGTTATGACTATGAGATTAGTCCCGTAAGTAACTTAAAAGCTCAGAAGAGATAGCGGGGAAATTTGGTATGCCGAACATGCATATAGACTCAAGCTTTTGTTAAAGTTTGAAAACTCCAGAGGTTGAGCGTGGAGTACACCAGGGGGAATAGTGGTTTTAAGTCTTGAAGAGGAAACCCTTAGAAAATTTTTCTAAGTTTTGAAGTGAAGCATTCAAAGGTGAAGCGTAGAAAACTAAAGNCAAGTATGGAGGATTGAGCAGGAGAAATCCTTCAGAAAAGAGTTTTGAAGATTGGATAGGATCGAGAGTCAATATCCATTTAGAAAGAACTGAAATGCTTCGAGTTGTTCGATATCGGAGAAGTAGCGCACTGGGTAGTTGCGAGGAGATACCGAAATTTCGCAAAACCAATGGGCTTGGAAGAAGCAATGAGAAATTCGCGAAAGAATCATAGTCATTAATCAAGGAGCGATTTGGACCATTGTTCGTCCATAAGAGAATTTTGCAATTTCAGGGATCGGGAGAATGGAGGTGAAAGGTCTGTCGACTTCGCGACATGCGAAATCACGAAATCCTGATACGCAAAACCCCGACGAGATCTGAGCTCTCAGATCGTGGAAGAATCGAGACTGTCAGATTGAGAACTCCGAAATTTCATGATTTCGGGGATCGAAGGATTCGAGGTTCTTCATAACAGAAGTCCCGAAGTCACGAAATGTGAAATCGCGAAATAATCACAATCGTTGGTTGGAGATTCATTGGCGACCATTGATCTGATCCGAAAATTTCAACATTTCAGGTATCGAGAGTCTGAACGGACGGTGGAATTCTCGGAGGGAGGAATACCGAAATTCCATGAACCATTAGATCTAGTTGATTAGTGGAGAAGATAAGGCTAATAACCTCTCATCACTCACAAGCTCAGGAGGAATAGTATCCGTTAGATTAGAATCAATGAGAGTCGTTGATCTAGAGCTTCGAGGTTTCGTCTATTAGGAAAATAGAAGCGTAGACTTTCCAAAGTCGCACTAGGTAAATCACCGATTCAATCAAGGCCATTGGTTAGCAGATGACCTAAAACGTAGATCCAGTGTAATCGGATCTTCGAGAGTCGGAGGTTTAGAAGTCAACGGACATATTTTTTAGGACTCACATGTCATGAAATCTCAACATCCAACCTGAGCCATTGGATCGAGACAGGCGATGGATCGTTGATCTGATGCATACACTTTTGGGGGATTCGAAATCAGGAGTTAAGGGGTAAGGACTCCGCCAAAATCCCGAAAGGTGGAAAGCCAGGATTTGATCAGGACCATTTATTGGCAGAGAGATCTGTATTGTAGAATCCAGGTTGTCGGACCCGCATGGATCAAAAGTTTGGGAAATGGTGGAGCGTTGTCTATGGATTCACCGAAACATGGGATCCCAATGCATGTTTGGGAGTTAACCCCAGGTTCCGAGTGAAGGGTCATGTGAATAAAAGATCCGAGAAAACCTTAGCTTTGGTCTTTCGGGTTTTCGGATTTCAGGGATCGAAGAACCAAAGTTCCTTGCAAAAATGAATCCTGAAATCGCGAAATGCGAAGTGCCTTTTAGTTCAGATCGTGGTCAACGCCGGTGGTCGCGTGAGGAGAAGGCGTGAGCTAGTATGATGAATACGCATGAGTTGAATGTAGTGTGAAGCTTCATAATAGGAAGCCTGATATTAATACTAGTAAGGTATAAATGATACTAAACATGTAAAGTAATGAACACGTATGATGTAAGAGTATAGTTACAAGCACGATATGGTTTTTCCCGATGAGTGAAATATAAAGAAAGTATTGCTTTTGCCAAGATTGAAGGAATACTATTGAGGCATAGCTGACTCCATTCCGGGGAGTCATGAAAGTTCTGTTCCAAATAATATCCTAAGGGGAATGTATTCCATTTCCTCGGGAAGTGCCAATATAATTAGATGAAAGGGTAAATGAGAAAAAATGCTCTCTTGTCATAATAAGAGACAAATGATTATGCCTTTGAGCATCACATGAGAAGGAATCTAAATTGACTGATCTTAACAGTAAATATGCAGGTTTATATTTCTTAAGGGGAATGTTTAGTAAAAAAACTAGAAGCTAACTCAAGGTTGAGGCCATCACAATAGGGATGGATATGCAACAAGGAAGCTGCATGCCGAAGGAGTTCCCGGTGGAGGAACAGTACAAGGACTCTGTCAGAGGAACATAGTCACAACCCTAATATTTGTTGAAGGTTGGACAATGGACTGCAAGGCCTGTCCATATATAAGAATCTTGGATTACATTTTGAAAGAATCATGAAATTAATAGAAGACTAACAACCGAATGGAAGTGTGTAGAATTCACATGTTCATGATTCATTATGACCAAAGAGTTGTTGTTAAAGCATGTTGTGGTATACCAAAAGGGGTTAGGGTGAGGCCTAACCAAGACTACTCAGAAAAAGAGCAGTTGTGGAAATCGGTATAGTTTGTAAGAGGCAAGTAAACCCCCTGAGTATGATTAAATGAATAAATGAGCACGTGTAACTGATAAGGCTTGGTTGAAGCTGTGATTAAAAAAAAAGCAATGAGACCTTAGAGATAACTCGATTGGGTTGAAAAGCCCCAGGCGATGTAGAAAGAATTTGAAGAAGGGGAGAGCCCTCAATTCTTTCCTTGCTGAGCATTATGTTTTCTATGGGATGAGAAAGCTAGTACATTGATGAACGAAAATGTTTTGAAACCATAGTAACGATGGTTGAAATATTGTGAAAATGATTGAGAACTGTTGTGTTGCACTTATGGAAACATTTGAGGATGTTTATGAACCCGAATGTTATGATACATGCATTTGGTTTAATATTATGACTAATGTAATTGTGTCTATGATGATGCATGTTGTGTATAGAAATAAATTGGAGCTATTGAGGAATACAATTGCCAATGATGGGAAAACTCAAACAACGAATGACCAGGGGAAGGTTGGGAGTGAAAGGTTATTGACAAGACTGTAAAAGTCCCCATAAAGCATTGGTGATGAGGTAAAAATAAGAAAGAGGGTGCTAGCAGCCAAGAACCGATATAAATATATTTGTGCCTATGTGGTACAAGGTATGAAGGGATTCGGTAAGAACCCCTTCCAAAATATTTTATTGTCTCATGTTATGCATGAAAATTGAAAAAGGTAGTTGTATGCCTTGGATACCCAAGTAAGGTATGACTCAGGAGGTATGCACCTCTGGTAGTAAACATTGTTTCTAACCCTTGGAAGAACTCATGAATTGATATGTCATGAATGCATTGACAATCAAGGAATGTGTAAAGGCATTCATGCAAAATTTTTGAGTTCATGTAGGATCGTGATCGGCCTATAGCAGGTAGTATGGTCCTACTAGAAGATTGAAAGAAAACGAATAAACCATATGAGGAAAAGGCTGGTTAAATTCCAATGCCCCATGGCCAAGAACCGGTCATAAAGTGTGACGAACTTGAAAAACAATGCAAGAATGCATTGGGTATGAATATGGCCATGGACATTTGACACAATTGTTAAAACCCTTTTAAAATGTTGAATTACATTTTGAAAACTTTGGTATGTTGAGATGAGATTAACCATTTGTTTGGCTATGGAAAGAATGAATTGCAGGAAGCAAAGAGTCTTGGATATGGCAGTGTTGTAAGTCCATAAGGAAGACCGATTGCCTGTAGAGCCAAACCATCAGGGGGATAATTATGAATCTGGTTCCTGTGCGGAACAAATATGAAAACAAATCGTGAGATTGGAAAATCTATGGGTGATAGATTTGCAATAACATTCTGAAGGTTAAAAGTTATGATAATGTCTCATGAATTTTATATACCTGTGATACAGGTGAGGAGAAAAGATATGTCCAGAAGGAACAGATGAAGGTCGTCAAAGCTGAAGATGATGAACATGGCTACTACTGAGCTGTGAAAACCCCGTGATGAGTCATGATCGCCTGAAATAAATTATGTTGAGGTAACACAAGCCGGAGGTATGCCTTGGCAGAGCATGTATGAGGGACGCCTCAACTGTAAGACTCGATAGAGTCTCTCAAATATTCTTGTGCGAGAAAACCTCGGCAGGGCAAGATGGATCACCCGAGGGACTGTATAACAATGAAGGGGATGCCTGAGCCTAGGCTAGAGGGTGAGTGACTGCCAGGAAGAGGAGACCTTAATAATTTTTGTAAACTATTGGGATCATGCACACAGTGGGTAGTTTCCGGTGCGGAAAAACCTTGGAAAGGAAGATGAAACCATGATAGATCTTGTGAGCTATTGAATTGGAATCATGCACCCAATGGGTATGTCAAGGAAAGTGATGAGCGTGGATTAAAAAAATACCATGTGGATACAGATCCACAAACTGCACAGATAAGTACTGTGCTAGAATATAAAATTTTTCTTTTGAATTTTGAACAACAGTAAGATGTTTTCACACAAAATTGTGGTTAATATGCTTGTGTCCAAGAATTATTGAAGGCAGATGATGAAGACTCAGATCCTGAAAAATGACCCGACCGAGGATGAAGGTCAAGACTTCTGAAGTGGCCGAATGAGGAAGGCATGACAGGTGTTTTGAGAAAGAACACCAAAGACGGTGTTCCTTTAAGGGGGAGGGAATTGTAACACCCTGTTTCCCCCAATTTGTAATTAATCATAAAATAGTAATTACCATGCTAATGCATGAGGATAATGTAAATGTATTATTGTTTGAGTTGCTAATAACTGACTATGGGGGGTGAATCCTTGAAAGTATTGGACATGATATCACTAGGGGAGAGAAATCAGTTAATGAGGCAAGGACTAGTAGTTGAACTACCAACCACCCCCATGAATGGGAGCATGGTATAGCTGCAGGAAGTCATCCTAAAGTACCGCAGGGTCTGACAGACTAGGCGGACTCGAGCTTCCTTCTGACAGAAGGAAGGTGACAATTATACACACGGAGGAAGCAAGAGAAGAGAGACACCAGACACTAGATGAGAATGGGAGCTCGCAAGGGAGAGGCGCGAAACTCTCCAATGAATCACGAACAAAAAGGCCATGAGCTTGATGCTGAAGGGCATCTAAGAAACCTCGTTGAGGCCACAAGAGAGAAAGAAAGCTCCGAGTTGTAGAAAACAGGACCCGAACAAAAACAGAAAACAAAGAGAGAACCCTCGAGAAGAGTGAGAGTTCCCTGGTGATATCATGGCTTGGCACGGGGGTGGCTAGAGTGATAATATTGAATGCCTCTGAGCCTATGGTCGGGTGGAAGGATGAACACCCACAGTTAGTTGGTTGGAGGCAACCTGTAATAGATAAGTGAATTCCGACCCTGCGTAATTTAGTTGTAATGGTGTATGAATTGGTATGTTGTGCTTGCTTTCAGGACTGTGAATGAATTCTTAATGGATATACTGTATCCCTTCTATTTTCTGCTGAGTCATATAATTAGGCAAGAAATGAATTTTAGGGTTCGGACATGACTTGTTCCCATAAATTTTAGAGTTTTGTAGTGTCTCAAGCTAGAGCCATGAACTGTGAGCTCATCGATCTTAGGCGTAGTTGCATGTAAAATGGTTCACTCGCCTAGTTGTCCAGAGTCCCTTGGAGGATGGAGTTCATTAAGTTCATGAGAGGTAGTGCCGATTATGCACAGGCTCTCTGCAATCAAATGGAACCCCATAACCCCTTGATGAAGGAGCTCAATAGTTGTGCTGAAGACTCTTCTAAGAGTCAAGTCCAGGAGAAAGAGCGCAACACTCTCAAGTCCTTCATAGTTGATGAAGTTCAAGAAGGATAGCGAGTTTCAAATACCGAAAGAGAGTACCCTTTCATTTGCTAGATGAACAGACGAGATCCTTTCATGGATCTGAGGTCTGTCATGACTGCTAGATTGGAGGAAGGAACATAGGCATTAATGCCTCGACCCCTTTTTGGCCTTCGCAAATAGCGAAGGAATCGGGACCGTAGATCCCAAGATCTAGGGGAGTTACCTGGACCGTCCATTTGTAGAGGACACATGGCTGTCGGTCGACGTTTCGGCACCCGAGAAACCCAAGGGAAAGACCGCTTGTCTTTATAAGTCGCGAAAGCCCGGTATGCAAAACCCCGAATCAGTATAGAGTGAATAGGTTTTAGCGTTTTGGCACCAAGGAAACCCAAGGGCAAGATCCCTTGCTTTCGCAAGTCGTGAAATCCTGGTGCTCAAAACTGCGATGCACTCTATGGTAGAAAGGAGGAGTCCTGAAAGGGTCTGGACCGTCCATCAGAGGAGATGCGTGGTGAGCGGACCG
>SNQJ01S0238734.1:8611-20323 GCA_010110895.2 Picea sitchensis
TGCTACAACACCACCTTCCACATGTCCATTGGTATGACACCCTTCCGAGCATTGTATGGATATGATGCTCCCACGTTGGTAGACTTGGTCTTCGAGGAGAGAAGAGATCCCAAGGCCAAGGATTGGATCATTGAGAGTCAAGAGATTCTCAAGTTGTTGAAAGAGAACCTGCAGACGACGAAAAACCGACAGAAGATAAGTGTGGACAGACATAGGATAGAGCACAACTTTGAGGTTGGATATTTTGTTTTCTTGAGACTCCAACCCTACAGACAGTCATCTCTGAAGAAGAGTGGGGATGAGAAGCTCAAGCCAAGATTTTATGGTCCTTACAGGATCATGCGTCGAGTAGGAGAGGTTGCTTACGAGCTAGAGCTTCCAGAGGGGAGCAAGACTCATAACGTGTTCCAAGTGTCTTGCCTCAAAAAGGCAGTGGAACAATTCATTAGCACATTAGAGGAGCTTCCCCTGTTGGATGAAGAGGACAACTGGAGTTAGTTCTGGGGAAGGTTTTGGAGTTCTGGGAGCACAAACCGAGGAGTAGGGTCATCAAAGAGTGTTTGATCAGATGGAGAGGGCTTCCAATAGAGGACATTACCTGAGAGAGCGAGCAGGTGTTGCAGAACCCTAGATTGGTATTGCTTGAGGACAATAATTTTTGGGAAGGGAGGACTATAATGTCCCTTTCCAAATAGGAGCTCCAAAGAGGAGGCTTAATGGTCTAAACCACCCCGTTAGACTATATCCAGGGCCAAAGAGGGGTAAACAGGGTTACTAGAGGTCACTCCAGTCACAGGTGTTATATTCAGAAAGTGACATTGAGCTAAAAAGGGTTAAAAGTGCTTTTAAGTCATTATGAGCTAAAAGTAGAAGTCAACAGTGAATTAGGGTTTCAGCAGTGATTTAGGGTTTTGGAAGTCAACAATGAATTAGGGTTTCAACATTATTTAGGGTTTTGGAAAGCTATAAAGGAAGGGTCAGTGACCTAATTCATCATTATGCAGATTATGACTTGTCATTGAGGAGAAGAGGTGCATCTCGGGAGAGATAGTTCAGTGTATTCCAGGAGGAAGACACCAGTTGGCTGATTTCGGTGTTGAAAGACACACCCTAGTCACAGGGAAGATCATCCAGGTCATCCATCATTCTTCATTGATTCCGCAGTGCTCCCATATTCTCTATATTATCTTTTAGTTGCTTATTTGTATTCCGGCTAAGATCCTTTTTTTCTTTTGATCTAACCGAGTGTTGTTATTTTATTCAGCTGCAGTTGCTTATTTGTATTTCGGATAAGATCCTTTGTCTATTGATCTAGTCGAGTATTGTCAGTTTATTCAGTCACATTCGGCCATTTTGTAATCCACAGAGATATCATAATACAAAATTTTCAGTCCTTTGTCGCGTTTATTATTTGTATGATCATTTATATGTTGTAAACCTTTGATCCTACACACACATTAGCAGTGTTTCCTAAACTAGCCAAGTCAGGAACATTAAACTTTGTATGCAAAATTGGGTGAAGGAAAGGAATTATTTGACTAAATTTCCTATCTTTATAATGTGGGGAGTTTGGATAGCACGTAATTTGGCCCTCTTTGAAGGAAAATATTTGGATGCATATTTTGTTAGTTATAGAATTATTGCTTATTTTTATGAATTTCACAAGGATAAATTATCTTCTGATGAAAAGTTGTTTGTTATTCCTTGCCTAATTTATTTGAGAATATGCCATTAAGTTTCTTTGATGGTGCAGTTTCTAATGGATTTTGTGGAGTAGGTTTCGTCCTAAATTTTTTACAACATTTTTCAATGCATGCATACTTTGGAGGAGGGAAAGGAAAAAATACCAAAGATGAGATTATTGCTCTTTGGGGTTTGCTATGGCTGGATAGAAAGCTCAAATTGGAAAATATTCAAGTACTAGTGGATTGTAAAGTTATTACAAACCGAGCATCAAGAATGGTTAATTTACAGGTACTAGCTCTTGACCAGTGGAAAAGGAGAATCATGTGTCTCAAGGAAGAATTTGTCTACATTTCCTTCTCCCATATTTACAGGGTTCATAATTCAATTACAGACATATTATCTAAAAAGGTTGTGGGCCTTCCATCTGGCATTTTATATTATCAAATTTGGAAAATTGGGGTGTTGTCTGGCACTGTTACTATTCCTTTTGACTAGATTTTAGTCTCTTTTTTGGGTGGTTATTATTTTTCTTCATGGTAGATAGAATTTTTTTGAGGCTGAAAAATAGTTTATGTCAATATGTATTTAGTGTCTTTGTATATCTGTAGGAAAATGTTCTTTTTTTTGGAGGAACTTATTTGCCTTGTATGTTTTGGTATCAAACTGTTTAAGTTCTAGTTACGGGGACTAAGCCTATACGGGACATATTATCTTTGATTTTAATAATAGCAAGACAATGTTTTTTCTTGGGGAAAAAAGTGTATTCTATTTAGTTCATACTTTGGAGTAAGTGTAATAGATAGGACTAATATGCCACAATTTTTATTTATCAATTTATTTTAAAATGGTTTTGAAGACTAAAATTTACATTTATGACATTGTTAATAGCTATTAATACCTATATCTATCCAATTCTACTTCAACTTTTAAAAACATGGGATGAAATGAAACACAGATATATGATCTAGATTTATCAGCGAAACAAAATGAAACATAGAGATACAATGAACAATAAGAGAGATACAATGAAACTTAACTTCTATTCAATAAAGAAATATGTTGAAACTGTAAAATGCAGAATGAAACAATCTAGCTCGAATGGTGGTAGTTAATCTCTAAGAAGAGATGTGGCAGCTACGTGCATTCGGCTAAACACATTACAATGAGGCCTTTGGGAATTTTTAGCATCAATAAGTAATCAGAAAACCCTAGACAAAAAAAAACATAATGTTGGGAGATGAAGCACCAAAATTCATGTGGGCCCCGATAGCATAAGTTGGTACATCAACTTCCCGGGGTCGTAACTTGTGTATACAATCTCCATTTTAAGCGCACGATAGCCCATTTGAAAGGTCTATCTGAGGAATACATATGTTTCCATCACACTATGATCAATCTATAGTGTGACTATGGGTAGCCCAAGAAACATTGTTTCGAGCCTCAAAACGGCCCCAAAAAGCTAGAAAAAAGATGCCAAGATGAAAATTGTATGTGAGCTAGTTGGAATAGGTGGGTGGCCACCAATATTCACCTGGATCAATATCCCCCCGTTAGGAAGAAATGGTCTCCACTGTGCTGATTCCACCCATCAGATGAGGAAATTTCTATTGAATTTGGCCCTGGTGAGCCACTTGCCTTGGTGCAGAAGCTGCCCCATTTTGACAAGACAATAAATCTTAAGCTTTTGTTGGTGAGTTCTCTTGACCCATGTTTCCACAATATGATCAGTGGAGGCCTATTCCATGTAGTCATGATTGAGATATGTCGGTTTCATTTTTTTTTCTATCTCTGAGGAGTCCAATAATGGTGGAAAGTATGGTCGAAGGAGGTCCACATTAAACACTGGGTGCAAGCCAAGGAAGGGGGGAATGTTGAGCTCAAAATCATTGTCACCCACGACCATGGTGATGGTGTAAGGTCCATAGCAGAGTGGATGAAGCTTCTGATGGGGTTCTATAATGTGTTCTTTCTGCAAGTGCAACCAAACTGTATCTCCTAGCTGAAACTTGTGTGGTACCCGGTGTTGATCATGGTGTTGCTTCTACATGGCATTGGACTTCTGCAAAACATCCTGAATCTGTTTGTGGATGTGATGGATTCCATCAATGAACCAAGTGGCTTTTTCATATTTGTTTTTTTAATGATTATGCCTGTGTGGATGCAAGGGGTAGTGCAACATCTATGGGAGCCAATGGTTGAAATCCCAGTCCCACCTGAAAGGGGTTGTGGTTTGTTGAGCTATGTATGGCTATGTTGTAACTATGTTGAACATAGGAAAGACTCTCATCCCATCTATGCAGATGATTGTAATTGTACTTGCGCAAGATAAGCACGATCATCCTATTGACGACCTCATCTTGGCCATCTATTTGAGGCTAGAAGGTAGTGGATTCAATGAGCTTGGTGTCTAACAATGACTAGAGGCTCAAGTATAATGTACTAAGGAACCAAATGTACAGATATGAGATGATGGTTTGTGGTATCCCAAAATTTACCCACACTCATTCGAAGAAGATATTGGCAGTGGCCTCTGCTGTGATGCTTTTCTTCCAGGTGGCCATAATCGTCATCTTGGAAAATCGATCAACAACCACAAAAACACAGTCATTTCCCTGGTTGGTTGAAGGAATGCCCGCTGTGTATTCCATCGATATGGATTCTCAGGGCCTTCCAGGAGTAGGAAGAGGGGTGTACATGCCTTGTTTCTTAATGGTCAGTTTGGAAATGGCGCAGATAGTGCAAGACCTAATATACTTGCTGACATCCTGTTGAAGTTTCGGCCAATAGAAATGTTGTTGTAGCACTGCCACTATCTTCTCTACGATGAATTTTTCTACCACCCGACTATAGTGGTCCACCACTAGAGGTTCAATGACATAGTCAATGACGTGGTTGGTGCTCCTTGTCTTATAATTGATGTTGATACAAAATTGCTGCAAGTATGTGGACCACTTCTGATGGTGGTCATTCTGCATTTTTCTTTGTGTTTTCATGAACTGTAGAGGCTTGTGATCCATGTGAATGATTGTCTCCTTCCCGAAAATATGATTCCTCCACTGGCAGCATGTTATACAATGGAGTACATTTCTTTTTCATAAGTGGAGTACTTACGAGTGGTATCTGATAATGTCTCACTATGATAGGCCATGAGGTGTTCATGCTAAGTGAGAACTACACCCACAACATAGTCTAAAGCATCTGTCTCAATCTCAAAAGGTTGTTGTAGGTCGGGTAATGAGAGCACCAAGGTTGAGCACAAGCTTTGCTTCAAATCATCGAACAATTTTTGTTGTGACTGTCCCCACACAAAATTTTCCTTGCCATCACCCCTAGTCACTTGGCTAAGGGCCCATGCAATATGGGAGAATCCTAATTCCCGACACGAAACTGTGATAGAAATTAGTAAGGCTTAAGAAGCTTTGAAGCTCAGTGAGTGTGGTCGGGGCTATCCAGTCATGAATGACTTGGATATTGGCTGGATTGACATGCACCCCATGCTCATAAATAATTTATCCTAGGTACTGGACCATGTTCATGATGAGGGAGAATTTTTGCAAATTTTCATATAGCTTGTGTTGTCGCAAAGTGTGCAGAATCTATTGAATATGTTGCAAGTGTTTCTCCCAAATCTTGTTGAAGATGAGGATTCCATCCAAATACACCACCATGAAAGAATCGGTGAAAGGTCACAAGCTATCGTCCATCATCCTCATGAAAGTTGTTGAGGCATTCATCAAGCCAAAGGGCATAACCAACCATTCAAAAATACCTTCTTTGGACTTGAAGGCAATATTCCATACATCGGTCTACTCTATTAGGAAATGGTGGTAGCCAAACTTCAGATCAATCTTACTAAAGTATTTGGCCCCCTTCAACTGGTCAAGGAGATCGTCAATTCTAGGAATTGGGTACCAGTTCCTGACTGTGATTTTATTTAGGGCCTAGTAATCAATGCAGAGTCACCAAGTTTCGTCTTTATTTTGCACAAGTACGATCGGGCTTCCACAAGGTGATGAGATTGGTCGTATGTGCCCCTTTTCGAGTAAATCTTGGATCCAACGCTTGATTTCCTCATTTTCTAAAAGAGAGCCGAGATAGATTGTACAATTGGGTAAAGGTGTGTTGGGGGTCAGATCAATGGAATTCTTGACCTAGTAGTGTAGAGGTACCCCAGTGGGTGAGGAGAAGATGTCTTTCTATTCTTCCATGACCTTTTCCACTTTCTTTTGTTGTGTGGAGAGACCTAGCATGGAGGCCAGGGATGTGGCTATAACCTTCTACTCACTTTGAGCGTGAATCATGAAGAAGAAAAACTTCTCATTCTGAGAGATGACCTTCCTGTATTGATTGGAAGAGATCAAGGAAATAGAAGTAGGTGGGACTACATCGGGTATCATGTACAATTTCCTGTCCAAAGTAATAATAAAACTATGAGGCATAGACTTGTATACAACATGATGTTTCCATAAATAAGGTTGGCCCAAAAGAACATCACAAAATTCAAGGGGGGTGAAATCATACAATATCTCATGTTTAAGGGCTTGATGTTGTTGGGTAGGTGACATTTTTGGTTGATGCAGAGATTTCTCCCTTGGCGAGCCATCTGATGGTGTACGATAGTGGTTGCAGTGTTGTCAGTAGAGCCAACTACTTGACGACCTCCGCTGAAATGAGGTTCTCCTGGCTACCGCTATCAATGATGAAGTGTCGTAGAGTACCCTTCACCTACATCTATGAATTAAAGAGGCGCTCACCTTCCTTTGGTTCATCATGTTCACCGAGTTGAATCTTGGTGGTAGCAATGGTGGCACTGGGTTTTGCGTCAATGATCTACCTTCCTTTTTCTGGTTCTGACTCAGAGTCATAAACCACATATGCTTCAGAGGATTTCACCTCGGCCACCAGTGACTACTTTGAGAAACATTTAACGGTGTTATTCCAGGGGATCTTATGGAACTCACACCACTTCCTAGTGTCTTTCTTTGTCTTCCCATTGTCCTTCTTTGTTTACGTCTTAGACTAGTTGTCTTGAGGTTGTCCATCCTTGCTCTATCTTTTTTTCTGTGGGTTGGGGCGTCCTTTGACCTGCTTCTGGTTTGATGGGTTGATAGACCCAAACTTCCGCATCTTTTGTTTAATCTTCTACTTGATTTTGATAGCATATCGATAGGTCGCGCAAAACAACGAGATGTACATAAAATCAATTTTTGTTTGGATGTATCTATGCAGATAATAGTGGTACTTGAGAATTATATGTCACTCAGAGTCTTTGATACCCATGTTGGTGTGCAAGGTATGGAAGACATTGGTGAACCTAGCATGGTTTGGTCCCTTTCCTGCCGTAGTGTGGTCCATGTATATAAGTCATCATAACTTCCAAAAGGGTAGTATTGTTCCTTAATAACATCCATTAAATAAACCCAAGTGGGTGCGACTACAAATAATGGAGATTCATCTATTTCCTTTTGCTCACAAAAAGTCTCCCATAAATCTTTGACATGGGGGACGACCTTAAGGAGTGCAAATGTAATATTTTCTCTATCGAAAAAGTTATGCACAAAAAAGTACCCTTCTAGATGGTTTAACCATTAAATGTCTAAAACATACACATCCGTATGACCTTCAAATATAGGAATATCAAAATTGATCTATACCTTGATGGGGGTGACTCTTCCACTCGAGGAAGATACATCGCCTGTTATCAGTCATTGAAGTATTTGCGCAAAATTATCCATCATCTTGTTCCTCTTTCACGTGAGGGATTCCTTGAGCAACAACTTAAAGGAATCTCTTGTCCCATCGTCTCTCTTTTCTTCCCCCATGGGTGTTTGGTGGGTTCGGTGAGGCCAATATTGCAAAGGCTCAACTAGGTCGAGTCCCAACTACTTATACCCTAACCTCATTGGGGACATGCAGAGAGAAACAAATGAAGAGAAGACCGCTCTAATACCACTAATCCAGATTTATTAGCGGAACAAAAGGAAACATATATCTATAACATTAACATAGAGATACAATGAACACTAATAGAGATATAATGAAACTTAACTTCTATTCAATAAAGAAATCTGCCGAAACTGTAAAATGCATAATGAAATAATCTTTCTCGAATGGTGGTAGCTAATCTATGAGAAGAGATGTGGTGGCTATGCACATTCGCATGAGCACATTACAATGAGGCCTCTATGCCTTTTTAGCATCAAGAAGTAATCAAAAAACCCTAGACAACCAAAAAACTAAACTTAGGAGATGAAGCGTAAAAATTCATGTGGGCCCTAATGGGGTAAGTTGGTACATCAACTTCCCGGGGTCGTAAGTTTTGCACACGATCTCCATTTTAGGTGCACGATATCTCATTGGAAAGGTCTATATGAGGACTACACATGTTGTTGTCACACTCTAATTCTGTCTACAATGTGACTATGGCAAGCCCAACAAATGTTGTTTAGGGCCTCAAAACGACCTCAGAAGTTTAGGACCCAAAAAGATAGAAAAAATTTGCTAAGATGAAAATTGTATGTGAGCCCATTGGAATAGGTGGGTGGCCATTGATATCCACCTGGATCAACATAAGTAATACATTATTACAAGTTTCAAATATTTTATAATTACTTTAAATTTTAGCTTTGGGATACATACAAATACTACTTTAAAATATTTTTAAGAGGTAGGTATAAGCAGCTTCGTTGCTAATTTCACTTGTTTCTTTTTACAATTATATATTAATATAGATTAAAATTTGGTTTAAGTTAATATGAATCATGTATTATATATTATCTAGAATAATATCTTATTATTTCTATTTTTTTATTAATATTTCACCGGTACCTCCCAGCCAATGCTAGGGGTACTCTTCTTCCCCTTTATCCCCCCGAGCTGCAAAGGGGCCACACACAAACACAACCAGAAACCTCTAGCTCTCATCTCGCCTCGCAAGGTCGAGCTACCACTCTCTCTCTCGAGCTGAGTATCCCAACTCTCACAAGTAAAATCAGTCAAAGATTTTCCAACAGCATAACTTTACGCATAGCCATTTTTTTTATAGAATTTTTATTAGTGTCCACTTTCCATTTGCACATTTAATTCATTTTTTTTATAAATTAATTAGGAATTACTCTCCCCCATATACTTGTCACATGTTCCCTTTGTTGCACCTAAAATTCACTATTTAGTTTAATCAAATATCAATTTCTCTTACCCATCCTAAAAGTGCTCCTAAAATCCCTCCTAGTTGTCCCTTTATTCCCTCTATTTCCTTTTTAATGACTGACGCCTTTCTAAAACTTAGTTGTTTTTAATTTAGGAAATTTATTTAGTTAGACTAGACTAGATTCCTTTCTATGCTTCCACATTCCCTTTTACATTTATTTCCTTTCTTATCTTAGTTCCAATTTGGTATTCTTTTGCACAATTATATAATTAAATCNTGCTAATTTCACTTGTTTCTTTTTACAATTATATATTAATATAGATTAAAATTTGGTTTAAGTTAATATGAATCATGTATTATATATTATCTAGAATAATATCTTATTATTTCTATTTTTTTATTAATATTTCACCGGTACCTCCCAGCCAATGCTAGGGGTACTCTTCTTCCCCTTTATCCCCCCGAGCTGCAAAGGGGCCACACACAAACACAACCAGAAACCTCTAGCTCTCATCTCGCCTCGCAAGGTCGAGCTACCACTCTCTCTCTCGAGCTGAGTATCCCAACTCTCACAAGTAAAATCAGTCAAAGATTTTCCAACAGCATAACTTTACGCATAGCCATTTTTTTTATAGAATTTTTATTAGTGTCCACTTTCCATTTGCACATTTAATTCATTTTTTTTATAAATTAATTAGGAATTACTCTCCCCCATATACTTGTCACATGTTCCCTTTGTTGCACCTAAAATTCACTATTTAGTTTAATCAAATATCAATTTCTCTTACCCATCCTAAAAGTGCTCCTAAAATCCCTCCTAGTTGTCCCTTTATTCCCTCTATTTCCTTTTTAATGACTGACGCCTTTCTAAAACTTAGTTGTTTTTAATTTAGGAAATTTATTTAGTTAGACTAGACTAGATTCCTTTCTATGCTTCCACATTCCCTTTTACATTTATTTCCTTTCTTATCTTAGTTCCAATTTGGTATTCTTTTGCACAATTATATAATTAAATCCTTAGATATAAATTTTTACTCTTTCAATTCCTAACTTGATTTTTCTTCATCCCCCACCATTTATTAAATTTATAATTTAATTTCTTTAGTCTTCTTACCCACTTTAAACTTAGGCTCAAAACTTTTAAACTAGGATTATAATTTTTTTAAGGGGATTTTATAATTTAATAAAAATTACTCATTTAATAATTATTTTAAGTCCAACAATGTCAAAACAAAATTTGTTTTCTAGGCACCTAGGTTCATTGACTCACCTTTATTAAAATCACAATGCTCCCTTCAAGATGCACTCTGTGCTCCAAGGGTGCCACTTGCCTTTATTTAAGTTTTTTTTATGCGACGTGCCCTTCAAGACACACTACAGGATCCAAGGGTGCCACTCACCTTTGCCTGATTTTGGTAGTTGTCCAACCCTTGGAGTGAATACTCCATTAGGCGACCTTGTGAGAGACTAAGGGCCTCTAAGGAATAAGAACCATGCCCTATTGCACGCCCATTAAAGTCTTCATGAGCAACTGTCTCAGTCTTCCCTCATGGCATTGTAGATCTCTCAAACTAGGTAATCGTTAACCTACAATTCGATCCATGGCGAGAGTTCTAGTAGTCTTTGGAAGGGCTGCTGCCACACCTCTCCCTCAATATTTGGTTGTTGTGCATGGCCCCTTTACTCCTTATGTGAGTCTGATTAGCAAGCAATCGTCAGCCTGCATCCATCAACGAAACATTGTCAAAGATATGTAAACAACATCATAATATACCATATCTTATGTCACATATGCATAAATAGAAATACCCAAACCATATACTGTCCACTCCTTGACTCGATCCGGAGACCAAGGAGGTCCATTGATGCCATCGTCATCCTCCAACTGTCAAATGTCCTGCACACTCAGGAGAATCCCCTCTATAGCACCTGTCTATACATAGATATCAAATAACATAACATCATAATCCATAACCATCATCATAGGAATCCATAAGTGAAATAGACAACCATATACAAAACCGGATCACTTGCATGCAAGTGTCCTCAAAGAATAAGTCAAATCATGTGTGCGCAAGAGCTGGATGTTACAAACCTACTACTATAAATTGTCAAGGAATAGAAAAAACTAAATGCTTACATGGTTATACAATATGGTTGATGTCTAACATAATAACATGGAACAAAATAAAATACTACACTTTCACACACTTAACACCAGGCATAATATCAATGGGTAAAACTGAAAGAGTAATGGGATAATTTTTCATTAGGTAGGAGATTATCATAATTCTTCTAGGTAGACACTCATTCATCATTAATTGATTCAAGATGTAACATAATTACACTCAGGTTTTTTAGTTTCGAACACCATAAACATTGAATCAAGTTTTATTATCATTCCTATTGAATTGAGCAACTACAACTATTTGTTATTGAATTGAGCAAGTACAACTGTTTGTAATATATTGTAAAATTATTAAATTATATGTATATGTGTGTGTGGGGTGATATTCATATTTTTCATGTAAATGTAAAGTTTATAATTTAAATTAAAAAAAAAATGTGTATCATAAAAAAATTTAAAGAATTTTAATTAAATTGATTTGTTTGTTAATATATAGACAAGTTTGGAATTGGATTAATAACCACATTTCGTTATGTTATTACATTGATATTTTTAATTGCAACTAAAAAATTGTAAAATTTACTAAGATAATTTTGTTATAATTATTTAATAAATTTGTTAATTATGATATAGTAATAAAGATATAGTTAATAATAATAATTTAGATTCAAAATTTAATAGATATAATATTTAATTATATATTAAAATAAATAGAAGATAATAATCTTAATTTTGTTTGAGTTTTGTG
>SNQJ01S0238735.1:1500-13657 GCA_010110895.2 Picea sitchensis
TATTTGTGTTCCTTGTGGAGATGATTTGTTGATGATATGTTGCTGATATGTATTCACATCTAACTGATGATAAATGACATCAATGAGTAATGAGAAAATGTTGAATGTTAACTAAGGAGTTTTTATGTAAGAGGTAAGTTTTGGGAAAAGATCCCCACACTCATTCACCCCACCCTCTAAGTGTGGTAGGTGTGTCCAACAATTCTATCAGGGAAATCCTTAGAAAGATGGCCTGGTCTTCTGCAACTGTAACAAAGAGTTAATCCTCACTTTCTCTTAAATGATCCCCAAATTTTCTTGTACTGTGCACTAGGGTCAAAGTAACTAACCTGCAAAAAATTCTTCCTGGGATCTTGCATCCATTTGTTAGTCCAAACATTCTTTCTATGCATAAGAATAACATATATTTCATCAGATCTACTCATATCAAACCTTCTGTCTTCTAACCGTGCTCTAGCTTTCAGACCAAGACAAAATTTATCAAACATACCTAGATCCATACTTTTGAAAAAACAATTTTCACTTATCAGAGATCAAAGCTTTCAAATATTAAAAATTTTCACTGTTCTTACCTCTTTCAGAGCACAAAGCGTTCAGATCTTACCTCTTTTCTTTAGATCTGCTTCCATTCTTAGCACAGAGCTTCACAAGTCAAGCAACAAATCTATGCACAGATCTTTCTTTCTTTTACTTAGTTCCCAACAATCACAGTTTCAGGTCCTGACAACGAAACCATTTGTTGGCACACAAGGGGAAGACCCAGGGTTCAATGATTCAACAACGCACCAACAAAAACCTAACTACCGACCCTTTCAACAACACCTGCGAAGAAGATGAAGTCTCACCTGAGGTAGAGGCAGGGGTGGTTGTAGGACTTAGATGTCTGCAACCTAGATGGGACACAGATCTGTGATTACAACACCTTAACATAACACTTAGCAATTGCCATTCATTAGTATCTAGCCTGTATTTACTTCGTAGACAAAACCCTAATTATAGATAAATGAAGTATTCACTCAGATCTACCACATCTAATCCCTTAGCATAAGGAAACAGATCAGACCTAACATTCATTCACATCACTAAGCACTAAGATATCATATCATGGCCATCTAATCATACATTACTGCACTAAGAATTAACCATATGAACAATAAAACAATCACAATGCACAAAGCAACCATAAAATAGGATATACGTGGTTCACCCCCGGCCTAGGGCTACGTCTACCAACTCTTATTCTCTTTATTATCTTCAGTCAATCGTCTATATGCACAGAGCCACAATATCCTACTCTGCATAGGACATTAGATCTGCACGCACTTAGCTAGATCCTCCTTCCCCGAGCTAGGTTACAGTACAAAGCCTTTACACAATCTCTTACAGTCACTTGCACTTAGCCTTGCTAGTATTCACACAACGTGCACAAAGAATTTACAAATATTACTCACACTTTGCACAACATCACACAGATGTTTTCCACACCCCTTACTCACTTCGCCTAGGTATCTATTTATACATTACAAAAGGGGACTAAACATGGGTAAATCCATGGATCGACATGCCCATACTCGTTACATAAGCCCAAAACCCAAAAATGCCCTAAAAAGGGACTGAGATCCCATGATCTTCGCTTCGATTTGTGCTCCGCCTTCGACAGCCTGTCGAAGTCCCAAAATAGGTCAAACTTGACCAAGGATCTCCAAAACTTGGTCAAGGGCCAACAAACATGATTCCATCTTGGTGGTGGTGGATAAATTGATGAAGGAAACACATTTTATTTCAGTAAAGACTACACACAAGGAAACAAATATTGCATAAATATATATGAAAGAAGTTCCTAGGCTACATGGGGTACGTAAGACAATAGTTTCAGACAAATATCCAACGTTTATTTCCAATTTTTTGAAGGGTTTGTTCAAATGATTTGGGGAAAATTTAAGTCTCAGTACAATGTATCATCTAGAGTCAGATGGAAAAACAAAGAGGACCAACAAAATAATTGAGGGCATTCTCATAATGTATGTGATGGATGAACCGTCAAAATGGGAGGATTATATCCACTTAGTAGAGTTTGCTTACAATAATGGATATTAGGCCTCATTGAAAATGATTCAATTTGAAGCATTGTATGGCAAAAAATGTAACACACCAGTTAGTTGGGATAATCCAATAGATAGAGTAGTTGTTGGACCATATTGGTTGAAGGAAAAGTAAGAGTAGATGAAAAAGATAAAGTAGAATTTAGAGGCTGCCCAAGATACACAAAAAAACTATGCAGACAATAATAATGTGTTTAGAGATTTTAAAGTGGGTGAACACATGTTTTTAAAAGTCAAGGCAAATAGAAGTTCACTAAGATTAGGAAGTTTCCCAAAGCTGAAATTAAGATATTGTGGGCCTTTTGAAATATTAGAAAAGATAGGGCTAGTTGCATACATGCTAGCATTTTTTGCATCCATGATAGTGCATAATGTATTTCATGTGTCATTATTAAAGAAGTATGTACTTGACCATAACCACACAATTGATTGGAATGTGATCCAGGTGGAGCACGGAAGGGATTTCCAGGTGGAATCAATACCCATTTTTCCTAAATTTTCTATTGTTATATGAACCTTCTAATTTTTGATTGAGTGTTCCCAAAGCCAATCATTGAATACATGTAAGAGGGTGGGTGTGAGTTGTCACATCCCATAGTTATTAGGCATATGGGGGTTGAGTATAACTATCTTGGGGAAGTGTGTGAGTCAATCAAGCAAGCCAAAGGAGAGAAATTTGTTTGGGTTGGGACAACAGTGGGAGTTAGTCAAGTTTGGGGTATGAAGAGCAAGTAGAGAGCAGGAAAGAGATCTTGGAGTTGGTGTAGCCATGGAGGGAAAAGTTTAGAGCAAGCTAGAGTGTATTTGGAGCTAGAAATTGAAGAGACAAGTTTTCAGGCTTAAAGAGGGAACTCCTAGGCGAGTTGCACTAAAACAACAAGTGTTTGATGCTCATTGTTGGTAGTCTTTCCTAGCAGTAAGTTCCCTTGAGTTATGAGCTGAGAGATTCCTAGCTGCATGTGCCAGAGAGGCCCTAATAAATGAATGGGACATCGTTAGGGTCCTAACCTGCACATAGGTAGAATAATATATTTGGATGTAATAAAGGTCAATATTAATAATGCCTTTCAATAAAATAGAATAAGGCGGATGTAAGAAGACCTAATAGAATCTCCCACTTCTAGAAGGATCTTCCTCTAGATGCTTCTTTTTAGTATAAATAGGAGTCAAGGGTATGAGAACCCTAGCTTGGATATTATTGTAATAGATCTCTGCTCAACTGGATATAAGTCGAGCACTCGTCCCGACAATGTTTCTCCCCTCACTCTTGGTTTTGCTAAACTAACTGAAATTGAAGAATGGTCTGCAGACTATCAGCCTATTTCTTCCCAGATCCCACCTACAATGCCTCGAGAACTCAAATTCGAGACTAATGCTCTAGGAAGAAATGTTCTAAAAATAGGAAGATCTCAAAGTACCAGAATACAAGACTTGGATAGACAAATGTCATCCTTATCAGCAAGTACTTCTGATTCTCTTCCTAGACAATCCTCTGTCAGACATACATCTTCACTTTCTTTTAGTAAGTCTCCTGTATATAAACCCATTTCTAGTAATTCTAAATTAGATGATCATCTACTTACCCATCAGAAAGGTTCTAAAAATTGCTATTACTGTCAAAGAAAGTTTCCAGTCCAAGAACCCTCTTTTGATACTGCTGTAAATACAGATTTGTATCACTATCCATCTGCTCCTAAATTTTTTAGAACTTATCAGTCTAAACAAGAGCATAATGGACAACATCTTAACTGTTCTGAATGTGAAAGTCTAGCCATCCCTATGATCAAAATGATAAATGCCCCTCTGCCTAGAAGTGGTAGGGATAAGAAACCAGAACTACCATATAGAAATCTCGAACCTGGAAATCATGTTCCTAAATTCCAGAATGATATGGTAGCTGACCTAGACTTCATCAAATATAGAAAAGCAGATGCCGACCCACCTCAAGATATTGTTAGACTTCAAAATTATGCAAACTACCAGTCAGTTTGTCTTGCCCAGAACATAGATGACATAGCGCAAGATTTGGTTCAAACCAATACCCATTTAAATGGTTTGCATTCGGAGATTGATTCTTTAGAATCAAATCAAGAACAAATGAAGTCTCAACTTGAGAAAATTCTTGAAAAACTAGAAATAATTCAGACTGCAGTTTTTAGTATGAAAGCTTCTTATGAGGAAGAAACAAGACCTTCCTCTCCAATTTTGATTGAAGAAATAGAGAATGATGCTTCGTTTAAATGGTTTGGTTCTTCCAGCACTCCTGAAGAACACAAACAACTAACTCTTAAACAGCTAGATGAAGAAATGCCTAATCCTAATTTAGCAAGAATTGCTGAAGTCTTACAGCTTGCTATTAATAAACTAGAGTTAGTCAAAAATCAATGTTCTGAATTAGAACATGAAATAAAACAAGTCTCTGATAGCAGAATTGAACCAAAACCTTTTTTGAAGGTTATAGGTGGTGAAGGAAGCTCTTCTGCTAATATTGATCCCTCTCAAGCAGAAACATCTGATGATGAAGTAAAAGGAAGAAATTTCCAAACTGCTTGGGAAAAATGGTGCAATGCCAAGTATGGTACTTCCAAGAAAGCCCCTATAGATCCTGCCAATATTAATGCTCATCCTACACTTTCTTCTTCTAACATAGAAAGTGCTCCTATCTCCAATCTGAATTGCAAATCTAAAACTGAGATAATGATGACTATTCAGAGATGGCAAGCTTGGGCTAAATCCCAAAAGATGATATTTAAAGATAAAGTCTCTTGGAGTGATCTAGCTCTAAGACTTACTTGGGGATTTACTGGAAATTTAGGAATCTGGTGGGAAAGAGTTACACCAAAAAGTAAGCTTAAAATACTGGATCATGAGAAACCAACAAATGAGCTCGTAAAAGCAGTTGTTCATGAGTTTTACGGAGAAATAAAATTAGATACAAATCATTTTTCTGATTTGTACATGAATCAACAACTGTGCCATATATCCCAACTTCCTAAATTCTTTTGTACCATGCAAGATCTTCTGTACAAAGTGCTAGACCCATAAAATATAGCCTATCTCAGAAAATATCTATCGACTATGCCTGGAAAAATACCAGAACTAGTTAGAGAAAGGTTAGATAATTTAGAAATTGATATATCTAAATTATCTCTAGCTGGTTTGCATGATCAAATAGTTACTGCTCTGCAAAAAGAATGTCTTCGAAAGAAGACCGAAAAGTCTTTGAAGAAACAACTTGCTTTCGACTCCTCTGTTTGTGATGTCTTCACTGAAACTTATAGTTTTGGTTGCAACAAGAAGAAGAAAACAAAATCTTCTTGTAAACAAGGATGTAACTGTTTTGATTGTACAAATTCTAAGAAATCGTTTAAACGCAAACATCCTAGGAGATTATTCAGAAATAGTCAATCTAAAAAGAAAGCCTTTTTCAAATGTCGGCCCCAGAATTCTAAAGTTAAGCAATCTTCCTGCTTTATCTGCAAAAAGCCTGGCCACTGGGCTACTCAGTTTCCTCTGCGGTCTAAGACTAAGTTCCAGACCAAAATCATGGATCTCTTTCTTTATGGTTATGATCCAGCAGAATGGGAACTAGTTGAACACCGTTCAGATGGTGAGTACCTATCCGTCATTGAGGATAGTGATTATTCTTCTGATGATACTCCCGATAACCAAACCTCTGAGCCTGAGTCAGACTCCTCTCAGATAGAAGCCACCTAAAACTTCTTAGACATCATAATGATGACCCCATACATAGACATCAATGCCCTTATTAAACAACGGTCTATGTTGCAACAAAAAATGTCTGCTCTGACTCTCGAACAATTCCAACTTTCTGATCACTATGCTTCTCAAATCCATCGCCTTACTACCCAAATTGATGACCTCCAGCAGCCAAGCGTGGTGAATATCCACCATTACACCCCAACTGATGCTAACTTCATCAGAGCCCCAAAACAAGATTCAAAGGTTAAGGCAAAAGGGAAAGGTACTGTTAAAATTTATGAACTCTTGACAGAAGCTACACAAGCCTCTGAAGTTTTAGATGAATCTCTAGACAGTACTATCTTCCATCTTGAAGAGTCCATTAAAGAAAAGGAAGCATTAGTAAAAGAATTATGGATAAGTTTAAAATTGCAGAAAGAAGAATTGAACTATCTCAAAAAGAAGAAAGATGAACAATTAGAAAAATAGATGTTCAATAATGAGTCAGAAATTGAGCAATTGGAATCTAAGCTAGTAAAAATCCTAGATGATAGAGTGGTCATCTCTGTACATATAAATGTCCAAGGTTATCTGCAATATACTTTAGATGCGCAGTTAGATACAGGTGCAATGAATTCCTGTGCTAAGTATGGAGCCCTACCATCATATTATTGGCAGCCTGTAGATATATCCTTTAGAGATGTTAACAAGACTGAACTAAAGATCAAATTCATAGCTCCAGACTTCTCTATCTATTTACAGGAAGTAAAAGTACCAGTCACCCTTTACTGCTTTGACACAGGTGCAGATATACTATTAGGACAAGATTTTGTAAGTAAATGCTTGCCTTGTACTATAGGTAATAGTTTTGTACAATTTACAGTTTCTGGCAAAATTGTCAAGATGCCAAGCAAGACTTCATATGAAACAAGGATTGCAGTAAAACAAAGTATGCAAGAAGTAGAAAAATACGCAAATAGCCTGATAAAAATCCAAAAGATTATTGGACATGCTGAAAAGCATGGGATGGACATAATAAAAGACATTAAAGAAAAGATAGAATCTGATTGTACATCAGACTATCCCAATGCCTTTTGGACAAGAGAACAATACTTTGTCAGTCTGCCATATAAAGAAGATTACACTCCTAGACCTCAAAAGGCCTCTGCTAATCATATGTCTCCTACTGAATGTGAATACTGCCAAAAGGAGATATCAGAACTGCTAGAAAGAAAATTAATAGAAGTAAGTAGAAGCCCTTGGGCTTGTCCTGCCTTCTATGTTAACAAACACAGTGAGCAGAAAAGAGGAAAACCAAGAATGGTTATAAATTACAGAGCCTTAAATGATGCTCTGCTTCCGATTAGATTTCCTCTGCCTTCCAAAGAATTACTGTTTTCAAAGATTGGGAAGTGTAACATATTTAGCAAGTTTGATTTGAAAAGCGGATTTTGGAAAATAGGAATTGTTCCTAAAGATAGATACAAGACTGCATTCGTTTTTCCTAATGGACAGTATCAATGGCGAGTCACGCCTTTTGGTTTGAAGAATGCCCCATCTGAATTTCAAAATAGGATGGATGATATCTTCAAACATTTGAGTTTTGTAATTGTATATATTGATGATTTACTGGTTTTCTCTGTTGATTGTAAAACACATGTACATCATTTGAAAGTGGTTTATGATTTGTTGTATAAGCATGGTTTAGTGCTCAGCCGTTCAAAGCTATGTTGGGCATAGATGAATATTGAGTATCTTGGGTTGATACTTTCTAAAGGAGAAGTAGAACTCCAAGATCATGTTCTGAAAAAACTTTCAGATTTCCCTGATGAAATACTGGACCAAAAACAACTTCAAAGATTCCTTGGTTGCTTAAATTATATCCAACAGTTCTATGAAAATCAGGCCAAAGATATTCGGATACTTCAGAAAATATTGAGTAAAGCTACACCATGGAACTACAAAATGACACAAGCTGTCCAGATCATCAAACAAAAGATCCAGAACCTCCCTAAATTGTATCTTCCAGATATGACCTTTCGGCTCATTCTTGAGACTGATGCCTCCAATGAGACTTGGGCAGCAATGCTTTTGCAGAAAAATGGTCCTAAATTGGAAGAAGTATGTATTTATACATCTGGATGCTTAAGTGATACAGAGACCAGATATCCTTCCTCTCACAAGGAAATACTTGCTGTAAAAAATGGCATCAAGAAATTCAGGATGTTTCTAAAACCTGTACATTTTATTGTTAGAACAGACCTGAAACATATGAAAGGAATGTTATCTAATCAAAAATTGCTTGAACAGGGAAATAACAGGATTTTGCGTTGGAGCTTGTGGCTTGAAGGATTTGATTTTGAAATCCAATATAAGCCAGGAAAAGATAACTGTGTTGCTAATTTTCTTACTAGAGAAGCTACTCCAAACAAAGAAAAGGATAAAACAATTAAATGTCTTCATCCTCCTTGAGCATAAGGGATGCTCCTCCACCATGATTCAAATGGATCCTAGTCTGTAAAGATTGTAAATATTGTTATTGTTTTGAGTTTTTAGCCTGTTGTATTAAGTCCAGTCCATCTTGTGAAGACATTCTCAATAGTTGGGTACAATCATATAATCACCTACAAACATATTTCAATTATTTCATATATAGTCGTAATGTTGCCAGAGGCATAATGACTGGAGGACCATTTTAAGGACAAGCATATATAGTTTTATATACACCAGATATCACTTATGAAGATTACTGCAAGATAATGCTGCAAACAAAGACTGATGGATCTTGCTGGATTACCTTTGAATGTTCTCCATTCAAAGATTATCACTACTTTTGGTCTGGTTGGTTATATATATTGTTCTGGACATATTGTCCTAGAGATGCTGATTTCTTTAAAGCAAGTAAGGAAGATTTCATCCAATGGTTCCAAGCAGAAGTTCAAGAAGCAACACATTATGAAGGATGGTTTGTATTTAAACTATCGTTTATGGGAAGTGAGCTACATGCTAAAGAGACTGAGCCATCTCAACCTCCCTCATACAAAGTTACCAGTGATTATTTTGGTGACTTATGTGTACCAGAAGATGAGATGATCCCAGCTATACAAGGATCACCTTTCTATAAATGTTTCAGCGGGCTTCCTCCTTTTTCTAGTGATCACAACTCTCCTCCCAGCAGTCACTTCGGATATGATAGTGATGCCTCTTTTGATTCTGTAGCAGAATATAATATAATAAATAGAATGGAAGCATGATGGGCCTACTTGCCCTGCTTTGTAATAAAGTTATTCCTTTCATGTCTATCGGGCCGACAATGGTGTCCCGACAGTTCCGTGGGTTCCTGTAGAACTCCACAATGTAATCATGTGATTATGAATATTTACTTTTGTCAGTGTCATTCCGTAAAAGTTGGTATGGGTCCCCATATGGCCGAGCCTCCAAGGGACGAGATAATAGTTGGAGTCCACAACTACCCCATCCACTTCATGGAATCTTTTGTAACCGACAGTTGCCAGTATTTGTCTACCGGTAACCCCAACCAGACCAAAAGTAGTGATAATATTTGAATGGAGAACATTCAAAGGTAATCCAGCAAGATCCATCAGTCTTTGTTTGCAACATTATCTTGCAGTAATCTTCATAAGTGATATCTGGTGTATATAAAACTATATATGCTTGTCCTTGAAATGGTCCTCCAGTCATTATGCCTCTGGCAAAATTACGACTATATCTGAAATAACTGAAATATGTCTGTAAGTGATTATATGATTGTACCCAACTATTGAGAATGTCTATACAAGATGGACTGGACTTAATACAACAGGCTAAACACTCAAAATAATAACAATATTTACAATCTTTACAGACTAGGATCCATTTGAATCCCGGTGGAGGAGCATCCCTTATGCTCAAGGAGGATGAAGCCATTTAATTGTTTTATCCTTTTCTTTGTTTGGAGCAGCTTCTCTAGTAAGCAAATATGCAACAAGGAAAAGTTGGAATTGTTCGGGAGTCAGAGCAGACATTTTTTGTTGCAACATAGACTGTTGTTTAATAAGGGCATTGATGTCTATGTATGGGGTCATCATTTTGATGTCTAAGAAGTTTAAGGTGGCTTCTATCTGAGAGGAGTCTGACTCAGGCTCAGAGGTTTGGTTATCGGGAGTATCATCAGAAGAATAATCACTATCCTCAGTGACGGATAGGTACTCACCATCTGAACGGTGTTCAACTAGTTCCCATTCTGCTGGATCATAACCATAAAGAAAGAGATCCATGATTTTGGTCTGGAACTTAGTCTTAGACCGCAGAGGAAACTGAGTAGCCCAGTGGCCAGGATTTTTGCAGATAAAGCAGGAAGACTGCTTAGCTTTAGAATTCTGGGGCCGACGTTTGAAAAAGGCTTTCTTTTTAGATTGACTATTTCTGAAGAATCTCCTAGGATGTTTGCGTTTAAACGATTTCTTAGAATTTGTACAATCGGAACAGTTACATCCTTGTTTACAAGAAGATTTTGTTTTCTTCTTCTTGTTGCAACCAAAACTATAAGTTTCAGTGAAGACATCACAAACAGAGGAGTCGAAACCAAGTTGTTTATTCAAAGACTTTTGGGTCTTCTTTCGAAGACATTCTTTTTGCAGAGCAGTAACTATTTGATCATGCAAACCAGCTAGAGATAATTTAGATATATTAATTTCTAAATTATCTAACCTTTCTCTAACTAGTTCTGGTATTTTGCCAGTCATAGCCGATAGATATTTTCTGAGATAGGCTATATTTTATGGGTCTAGCACTTTGTACATAAGATCTTGCATGGTACAAAAGAATTTAGGAAGTTGGGATATATGGCATAGTTGTTGATTCATGTACAAATCAGCAAAATGATTTGTATCTAATTTTATTTCTCCGTAAAACTCATGAACAACTGCTTTTACGAGCTCATCCACTGGTTTCTCATGATCCAGTATTTTAAGCTTACTTTTTGGTGTAACTCTTTCCCACCAGATTCCTAAATTTCCAGTAAATCCCCAAGTAAGTCTTAGAGCTAGATCACTCCAAGAGACTTTATCTTTAAATATCATCTTTTGGGTTTTAGCCCAAGCTTGCCATCTCTGAATAGTCATCATTATCTCAGTTTTAGATTTGCAATTTAGATTGGAGATAGGAGCACTTTCTATGTTAGAAGAAGAAAGTGTAGGATGAGAATTAGTATTGACATGATCTATAGGGGCTTTCTTGGAAGTACCATACTTGGCATTGCACCATTTTTCCCAAGCAGTTTGGAAATTTCTTCCTTTTACTTCATCATCAGATGTTTCTGCTTGAGAGGGATCAATATTAGCAGAAGAGATTTCTTCACCACCTATAACCTTCAAAAAGGTTCTGGTTCAATTATGCTATTAGAGACTTGTTTTATTTCATGTTCTAATTCAGAACATTGATTTTTGACTAACTCTAGTTTATTAATAGCAAGATGTAAGACTTCAACAATTCTTGCTAAATTAGGATTAGGCATTTCTTCAGCTAGTTGTTTAAGAGTTAGTTGTTTGTGTTCTTCAGGAGTGCTGGAAGAACCAAACCATTTAAACGAAGCATCATTCTCTATTTCTTCAATCAAAATTGGAGAGGAAGGTCTTGTTTCTTCCTCATAAGAAGCTTTCAGACTAAAAACTGCAGTTTCAATTATTTCTAGTTTTTCAAGAATTTTCTCAAGCCGAGACTTCATTTGTTCTTGATTTGATTCTAAAGAATCAATCTCCGAATGCAAACCATTTAAATGGGTCTTGGTTTGAACCAAATCTTGCGCTATGTCATCTATGTTCTGGGCAAGACAAACTGACTGGTAGTTTGCATAATTTTGAAGTCTAACAATATCTTGAGGTGGGTTGGCATCTGCTTTTCTATATTTGATGAAGTCTAGGTCAGCTACCATATCATTCTGGAATTTAGGAACATGATTTCCAGGTCCGAGATTTCTATATGGTAGTTCTGGTTTCTTATCCCTACCACTTCTAGGCAGAGGGGCATTTATCATTTTGATCATAGGGATGGCTAGACTTTCACATTCAGAACAGTTGAGATGTTGTCCATTATGCTCTTGTTTAGACTGATAAGTTCTGAAATTTTTAGGAGCAGATGGATAGTGAGACAAATCTGTATTTACAGCAGTATCAAAAGAGGGTTCTTGGACTGGAAACTTTCTTTGACAGTAATAACAATTTTTAGAACCTTTCTGATGGGTAAGTAGATGATCATCTAATTTAGAATTACCAGAAATGGGTTTATATACAGGAGACTTGCTAAAAGAAAGTGAAGATGTATGTCTGACAGAGGATTGTCTAGGAAGAGAATCA
>SNQJ01S0238736.1:0-13657 GCA_010110895.2 Picea sitchensis
GAGAGAGAGAGAGAGAAACTTACCCAAATTTTGCACAATTTTATTTACTCCAAGCATGGCTTTAAGGATCACGTTGATTCTTATCCCCGGGGGTGCCTCGACATCGTTCCATTGAAAACTTGGAACATATTGAGGGATAAAAAAATCATATAAAGAATTAGAAGAAATTTAATGGGATGTATTGTGGATATTATTGTAATTGTAGAAAGTAGAGAAATAAAAACAATTCATGAAGAATCTATCAAAGTAGCATAGAAAGGAGCAATTTGAATCCATATCACGGTGGCAAGGAAGAAATTGGACCTCATGTTCACATTTCACTAGGATGGATGGATGCATGTGCTTGATACCAGTTGGATACATTACTTATCCAATCATATTCTATTGCTTCTTCCCATGTTTCTAAGATGAAACGTGCATAGGGAGATGGAACACAATGTACCTAGGGGGGATAATATGGAGTACCTAGGGAGGTACCCAAAGGGGGTAATAATAGATAGGTGGATATGTATTTCTGTGTATGGAGGCCATATCTAGTAAATAAGGCCCAAGTGCTAGTGCAAAAGAAATAAATGTAAGAAAGATTACTAGAAGGTTCCACGTACTATAAAGTTCATTCACTATAATGTTCTCAAGAGGTGGATAATACTATATAAATAAGTAGAAGTAATGTGATGGGATGTATTGTGAACACTAACATAATTGTAGCAAGTGTTTCTTGTGGAGTTTTTTCCTTATACCACTTTTAGTGTGATTCATAAATATGAAAATATAAGATAGATACTAACTTAATAATAATGTAACAAATATAATTCTTGTGTGTTCATTCCTTTGTTGTTCATGTGTTCATTCCTTTGTTGTCTATTGTGTATATTTGTTACATTATTCTTAAGTTAATATATATCTTATATTTTCATATTTATCAAGCACACTAAAAGTGGTATAAGGAAAACACTCCATAATAAATTATTGCTACAATTATAATAGTCATAACAACACATCCCATTACAATGCCTCTACTTATTTATATAGTATTGTTTATATCCTAAGAACATTCTAGATAAGGAAATTTATAGTAGGTGGAACCTTTTAGTAAGACTTCTTACATTTATTGCATTCACACTAATACATGGGCCTCATTTACTAGAAATGGCATCCATGCATAGCAATACATAACCACTTATCTATTATTATCCCCTTTGGATACCTCCATAGGTACCCCATATTATCCCCCCTAGGTACAATACACATCTAGAGCCATGAACAATGACTCAAAGAACCACACATGAGCTATAGAGGGTTTATCTCACAAGGTTTTGAGCATTAGGTATGGGCCTTAAGGCCTTGATATGGTTGAGGGAGAAACCCAAGCCTTAGCCAAAGTACAAATCTTCTAAGGATCTAGGGCCAAACACAATTCCTCAAACCACCACATCCAAACTCTTAAGGTTTTAGGAAGTTTCTATGGCTCAAGGGTTATGAATGACACATCAAACAACCATAGATGACCTCTTGAGATGACCTCTTGAGATGAACTTTGTCATTTAAGTGGCAATATGGGTATCATTAGGATATTTTGAGCATTGGGTATGGATCTTGGGTACTTGGTCATGATTGAGAGAGGAAACCTGGACCCTAGGTCCTAAAGGAAGCTCCTAGTCATCTAGGGCCAACAACAACATGTTCAACCACCACAAAGGACCTTTCTAAGGAATCCTTGGTCTTTGGATTGGGACAATTAACATTATTATGAACATTAAGTATGAGTCTTTAGACCCTATATATGGTCATGGTAACTAACCTAAGAGTTAGGCCATAAATGAAGTTTCTAGGCCTCTCGGGCTAAAGAATCACACCTTGAACTACCAAAAATTACCTCTTGAGAGAATCATTTTCCTCTAACTAGGTATATAGGTACCATTAGCATTTTTAATAGTAGATATGGGTCTCAGGTCCCTGAACATGGTCAAGGGAGGAAACATGAAACTTAGTCCCTAAAGGAATATTTTAGCCATCCAAGGCCAAGACGGATTCCTCGAACAATCACACATAGCCTCTTTAAGGTATCCTTGGCCTATGATTGGTTATTTTAGTGCCATTATGTGGTTTTGAGCAATAGGTATGTGCCCCAAGGCCCTGGAAATGATCTAGGGAAGAAGGCCATGTCTTAGGTAATAAATAAAGCTTTGAGGCATCCAGAGCCATGAACAATTCCTTGAAGCACCACATATAAGGTCATAAAATCCCCTTTTTTGATCATGTACTCTTGAAATTATCCCAAAAGCTAAATAAAATAAAATATAAAAACCCTAAAATTAATGGTTAATTTTGATATGGTCAATAAATCATATTTTGTTGTTATGGACATTTCAAGGATAACCGCTAATTTTCTTATAAAAACAAGTGGAAATTATAAAAAAGAGGATTTTATGACCTTAGGAAATAAAAATGACTTTAGGAAATGTTGTTCTTTAAGTCAAATGGGGTAAAATGATGCAAAAGTGGGTAAAATACATGGTACCCATACTATATGTGGTGTATTTTAGTAAACCTAGCATTTTGGTCTAAATGAACAATTTTTGAATTATAGAAATATGGTTAATGGGGGGAACCCAAGCCTTAGAAAAAACACAAGGCTTGTAGGAATCTAAGGACAAACACAATACCTCAAAAAACCACACCCAACTTCTCAAGTTTTTGGGAAGATTCTAGGGTTCAAGGGTCGTGTTGAAACCTAAAACCACCATAGATAACCTCTCGAGGGGATATTTTTCCTTCAAGTGTGAATATGGGAATCAGTAAGATATTTTAACCACTGAGTATGAGTCTTGGGTCCTTTGACATGATCCAAGGAGGAAACATAAGCCTTAGGTCCTAAAGGAAGCTTATATTTGTTGATGCTTGTGGTAGAATCAAACAAGTATTTCCACACAAGTCTATGTTTCTAGACGTGTGGAAATATTCCAAAGCCTTGTACTCTTTAATTTACTTTAATTAAAGAAATTATTAAAGTAAATTTTTTTTATTAATTAATTATGTAATTAGTTAATTGAGTTATTTGAGGAAATTTTTAACAGTACTTAACATGTAATCTTAGCATGCAATCTTCACATGTAATATAAATCTCAAGTGATATTAGAAATATATTATAACTCATAATTATAAAAGCAAGGTTAGGGTGAAGGAGGAGACACATTCACACAGAGATAGAAAAGAAGGACTTTTGCCAGTGTGGAGTCATTCGAGAGTGCAGAAGCAAAAAATGACTTTTTCTCACACTTGACACACTTCATACATGAGAGTAGAGGATTTACTTTCGAGAGGGTTGAATCATGAAGGAATGTGATTCAATATCTTAGGTAGGTGGAGAAGGAAGAATAGAGGTAGTGCAGGTGTGTTTCAGTCAGAGGAAGCCACAAGGAAGTGTCACATCGCATGGATATTTCCATACATGATTTTTGTACATGTACATTAGTCTCAATGGAGAAAGTCGCATACATACGGGGGTTTACTGAATCAAAGTCACGTACACCTCGAAAATCATGCATTTTTGGTTTATACAATAGGTGAGACTTTTTCTAGGTTTGTCTGCAGTTGTATTTCTCTCAGTGGACCATTATCCCTATTATGGAATCCTTGATTTTAGGATAATAAAATCATTCTCAGCAATGGATTTCCCTCCAAGTTTTTTCGAGGGGTCTATACCCAAAACATTTGGTGTTTATGTGTGCTTGATTTTGGTTTCCTTTTTTATTCTTCCGCTGCATATTTAGTTGGTTACTCAACTGTGATTTTAGTAGATAAAGTGATTTTTTTTAGCTAATTGTCGGGTGTTGAGTAGGAGATAAATTTTAACATGGTATTAGAGCATACCAAGGGTTGAATCCAAGAAAATAAATCTAGTATCAGAGAATTTTCTCTGAAGGGAAGCCAAATATCAAATCCATATCAGATACATAACCAACAAGAAAAAAATCAAAGGACGGATTTATGGAAAACAATTGTACAGAAGTAAAAGGTTTTTTTTTATTATTATTCTTTAACCAGGTGTACAATGGTGTATGTGAGTCTTAAAGGAGAAAATAATGTACATACATGGGTTTCAGTGGTGACATTCATGTACATACACAGGTTACAGTGGTGACAATTGTGTACAAGTCTGTACAGGTCTGTACAGGGGAAGTTTTCAGTTGCAGGTTATTTCCAGTGCATTTTATGAGGTCTTAGGGCATTTTATAAGGTCTTAGGGATGGAAAAAACAACATTGAGAGTTGAATACAGATTGGATGGAGCATCCAAATTCCTATCTTGTAAATAAAGAGTAACTTTAGCATTGAAGGAGTATGACCTTTGGGAGTTAGTGGATAAGGTAGTTACTCGACCGACGGATCTCACAGCTTTGGATGCTCACAACAAGAAGGAGATAAAAGTAGAGAGGGTCCTTCTAGATTTCTTGAAGGATCATCTAATCCCTCACCTAACCGAGAAGAATATGACCAAAGAGATGTTTGATTCCTTGGTAAGTATATTCCAAAGAAATAAAATGAATATGAAGATAGTATTAAGGAATAAACTCAGATCGATGTAGATGTCTAGACCTGATAATGTTAACAACTATCTCATGAGGATCATATAGGTGTGTGATCAACTTACATCCATAGGGGAGAAAAAGGAGGACACATAGCTCATGAATGTGGCACTGCATGGTCTTCCCAAGTCATGGGAACCATTTTTCAAAGGAGTGTGTGCTCAGGAAAATATCCCAAACTGGCAAAGACTTTGGAATGATTACATCCATGAAGAGACTCGAGAGGATTTTAAAAGTGACAAGAAGGAAGATGAAGAGGAGGAGAACCTAGACCTTGTCAGTAATACAAGAAATGGAAAAGGAAAGGGCTCCAAGGGTAACAGTGAGGATTCAACCTCACAACCAGGAAATAAGGACTTCAATAAAATCAAGTGCTTCACGTGCCACAAGTTTGGGAACTATGCATCATAGTGTCCGAAGAAGAAGAGGCAAGGGAATACATAGACAACAACATAAACAAAGACGTGTCTAAATGATTTTGCAACAAATTTTGAGAAGGAATTCTCAATGTTCATGTAACATCCCCACTATAATCCCTAGTTTAATTAATGCTTATGTAGATATGATATGTGGTTATGGCCAATCAATGTAATATGCGAATGGTATTTCAATGTTTTATAAATAAAATGTGATGACAACTGCTAAGGGGACATGGACAAGATATGGGGGCTGAATTAATATGCAAGAGAGGGGGGTGTCTAGGATAATGGACAAGAGGGGATCCAAGGGGGAATTACCCATGAATAATAATCCAATCCATTTTTCTAAATTTTCTATTTGTATATGAACATCCTAATTTCTGGTTGAGTATTCGCAAAGCCAATCATTGAATACATGTAAGAGGGTGGGTGTGAGTGTTCACATCCCAAATTTATTGGGAACATGGAGGATTAGTAAAATCATCTTGGGGAAGAGTGTGAGTCAATAAAGAAAGCCAAAGGAGAGAAATTTGTATGGGTGGGGACATCAATTTTACACATTGGAGTTTTTGTACATGAAGAGAAAGTAGAGAGCAAGAGGGAGATATTGGAGCTAATGCAACCATGGAGGGATAATTCTAGAATAGGATGGAGAATATTGGAGAATATTCAGAGTTGGAAACTAAAGATCCAGGTTGTTAGGACTGAAGAGTAAACTTCTGTGTGAGTTTCACTAAATCATCAAGTGTTTTATGTTGGTTGCTCATAGTTTTCCTAGCAGCAAGTTCTCTTGAGTTCCCATCTAAGAGATTCCTAGCTACCCATACCAGAAAGATCCTAAAAAACAAATGGTATTCCCAAAGGACTGATATTAGTGAAGGGGTACATTCCTTGGGTTGAGTAGGCCAAGAGGAAGAGAGATGGTGGAAAATCAGGATAGTTGTAGGAAGATATCAGTGGGTTGTGAGTTTTTCTGAGATGTGAGTGGACAGTGAGAGAACACCCTCTTTTGTGGATTACTAGCCTCAGTTCGGGGGTGATTTGATGGTTATATTTGGAACAAAAAGTCTATTTTTTGGGTGGAATGTCCATCCCAAGAAGTTGGTTGCACATCTATTATAAAAGATAATTGTTTTATCTTGTTGTTGTGTTATTTCATGAGTTTTTTTATTGTGCATGAACTCTGCGTATTTGAGAATTATTTATATGTTGTTGTGTGAATTATTAAGCTACACTCATGTTATTTTGATATGTTGTAGATGAATCTATTTTATGGTTATATAAAATAGCTAAATATGTTCTAATTTGTAGCTGAAAGTTATGGAAAATTAGTTAATTGTAAATGAATTAAATTACTTAGCTGTAAAATTTTGTTGTTAAGAGTATTATGCACCGTAATGTCCCTTGGTTGGGCTGGCAAATGTTACAATATGGTATCAGAGCACCCGGTTCAAACATTGAGCTTGGATGGGCTTGAACTAGAGAGAATTGCTCAAATTCGCTATTGCAGATTTGTCTGTGACAAATTTGAGGAAAAACACAGATTTTAGAGATAAATCCTAAAATCCGTGGATAAAATCCATGTTTGAATGACTCTGGATAGTTTAATAAGGTTAATGGAGCAGAGCGGTAAATTTGCAGATTGAAATTTGACCTGGAATAATCAAAATTCAAGTTTTAATGGTCGTCTATAGAGTTACTGGCAGTTTGGCAAATCGACGACCGAGATCTCTTTTGATATCGATATTGGCGACTGAGATATGTCATGATAAATTTAAAAATACATAAGGTATTGGTTTTTTATATGGTTGAGCGAATCAACATCTGGGATTCATTTTCGACCATTTAGAAAATCGATCGGATCCATGGCCCAGATTCACCTAGTTTTTTGTCAAAATTTTCTAAGTGTGAGTTTCGACAACAGAATCCACCAATGACCAATGGTCAGATCAATGATTTTGGTGAAGTTTTGGAAATTCGCCAAGAGAAAACGTCCATGGCCGACAATCGATGGATGGGTGTCGACAAATTTGAGTGAAGTTGATACAATCAACAACTATGATCATTTTTGAGTAATAGATCGACAGTCTAGATCAATTGGAGAAATGTCAAAAAATTTCTAAGTGTCAAATTTCACCAAGATAAATTGGTGACAACCGATGGTTGGGTCGGCCAAAATGGGGAAGATTTTGGTTCGGTCATAAGGCATCTTTGATCATCGATGGTCGATGAGCGGGCGCCAGATGGGTTCGGTGAAGTGTTCGAGTCATCCAAGAGAATCGACCAATGGTCAATGAAGGGAATATGGTGATGATGTTTCATGTCACGTCATCATCGACATGTCATGCCACGTCAAAATTTTCCACGTCAACCAGCAGAGGTGGTTGACGGTAAATGGTTAGGTCGGTCGATTTGGGGAAGTATCTATGAGAGTCATTGGGGATTATTGATCGTCAATGGGCCGATAGTTGGGCATCAACCAAATTGGTTGGAAGTTCCATTCACCAATTAATACCGCTAATGGTCGGTGTTTTGGTCATTCGGTTTAGAGATTGAGTGCAAATCGGTAGTCAAGAAATGGGCCAATGGCTGACGGTCGCATCAAAAGATCAGGAAAAGTGTCTCGCATGTCCAAAGGAAAGTGTTGATCACTGATGGTCGATAGATTCAGATAAATGGTTTTTGTTTCTCCTTATTTGAGATTAATGGTTTAGATTTAAAGGATATTACAGTAGTAAGACAGTCAATTTTGTATGAAAATTTTCAAAATTTTTGGAATTTTGAAGGTCATTAACTTGTGGGGTGATTTTGAGACCCTAAACGACATTTTTGGGTAATCAAAACCCACCAGAACAAAGTGTACGAAGGTACAATTTGTCTCTACATTTCAAATGAAAGAAATCAGAGAGAGTTATCCAACAAGCTAAATTGTTCGCAAAATAGAGCTCGTAAAAGCTACATCCAAAACAATGAAGGTAAAATTTTGGCAACAAATTTACTTCCAAAGGGCATAACTCCATGCTCAAAATTCCATTTGGGGCATATGAGCAGTTGATGGAAATATTGTGACCCATAGAAGCCATCGGTGGAGTTATATTTTGGTTATGGGTACCTGAAAATGTGTTGAAAGAGAAAGAAAACACCTGTAGCATACAAGGATAAATTGGGTAAAACAACCTAAACTTCTCCAGACCATAACTTTCAGCTCTGTTAGAACACTTAGAATTTTCAACTTTTATTCTTTTGTTTTTGCCTCTTAGAAATAAAATTTCACTAAAAAGAAAAAACTTAGGAAATTTCCTTTTAATTTAAAATAAATCCATTGGTTGTTATATATTAATAAAGTGCTTACAATAATGTGTTGATTAATTTGGTTGGTTTTCATTGATGTCAACCCTTGAAGAAATTCCAGTAGCGAATTCTGGTAGCACAAAGGTTTGGGTAATGGACCGAAGTTTGTTTGATGAATGATGGTATGAGTTTTGATATATTTGCAGGTAATACTATTCTATATTGATAGTACATGTCATGCCATTTCCAGTGGTATGTGGAACGTCACATAAGTCCTCACGGTTAGAGATTTATGTCCATGTGAAGTTGGAGAACCCTCATGAGTCATCTAAAAGCCCCAAAAGGTCAAAGAAGTCAAAGTTTTTGTAAAAGAAATTATTTAAATAATAAAGTTAATGGAGAACTCCCTAAAATAAGGAAAGTGGGATGTTACATGAAAGTATAAATAAGAGGCAAGGCTCTCTCATTTAATCACACTTGAACATATTGAATATCATTGAATATCTATTTTGTGAATGGTTATTTGGGCAGGTATTATTGATAGAGAAAAGTGTGGCAGGAAAAGTGCGAAAGAAAAAGTGTGGCAGGAAAACTGCAACAGAAAACGTGCGAAAGAAAAATCACGGCAGAAAAAGTGCGGTAGAAAAATCCCAGCAGAAAAAGTGCGACAGAAAAATCGCAGCAGAAAAAGTGCGGTAGAAAATTCGCGGCAGAAAAAGTGCGGCAAAAAAATCGCGGCAGAAAAAGTGCGGCAGAAAAATCGCGGTAAAAAAAGTGCGGCAAAAAATTGCGGCAACAACATGGTTGGGGTCTATTTATGAAATATATGGGACATCTTGTTTGAGGTATGTTTTGTGAGCTAGGGTTTATCTCTTGAGATGGTATTGGATGTTCAGTATTGCTGCATATATCAGATTTGTTGAGGGATACAGTTGGTATTTTGTTGTTGGTATTTGGAATATGGGTATTGGTCTTTTGGTTATGATGTGTTGTTGAAGTTGTTGGTTTATATTGAGGCTACATAACAGTGAGGTTGTGGAATTGTTACGAGGAAAATATCTCTATGGCTAGGGTAAACCACAACAGACGAAAATGACTGCAGAAATCAACTCTCTTCTCAAGTATGCTATAGAAACAAATATGCTAGCAAGACAAGATAAAAGGTTGTTAAGCCCTAATATTGGATCATTACCCCTTAATTGGGGCATATTACATTAGTAATGTTATTTTATTTATGTCTGCTTTATTCCATTAGTTGTAATTATATCTCCTAGTCTCCTATATATACCAAGGAGACATTTTCATTTGGAATCATATTGGAATTGTACATTTATGTGGGCATAAGGAGGTTGCCCCATTGAAGAGGCTTATTATATGAATTTATCTCTTTTTCAAGGCGTTGAGCACTTATTCTAAGTTTTTTCTATGCTATCTTGATATTTGGTTCTTAACATATGGTATCAGAGCTCAAGGTCTTGGGGTTTCGCTGCTACATCTGAGACACATTGGAATTTTCGCTATAACATTTTTTCTACAATTTTTCAGAAGGAACGGCTTGGAGGATATTTAGTAGACGGATCAAGGTACGTTGGGTTAAAATTTTATCTCCTGAGGCCTTATAATTTCGGAGATACAGCCTGTGCAAGATAGGGTTCTTGAATCATCTTGAACTAAGTCATTGCGGAATTTTCGCTATAAAATTTTTCTATAAATTTTCAAACCCTAGACTCTGGAGGATATTCACAGAAAGTAGTAAGGTATATGTGGTAAAATGTTCATCTTTTGGGTCATCTTACATCTGTATATACACCCTGTGGAAGACAGGGTATCTAACTAGTCCTATTGACTAGTCTCGAGAAGGTGTTCCAAGTAAAACAATCATAACTTCCTCCTAGAGTATCCAAATTGAGTAAGAATGGTTGAATTGGATAGTGGAAAGTTTGTAGTATCTCTGGTACGAGTTTTAGAATTTTATATCAATTATTTTGTGCGGGGCACGCTATACAAGTGACATCTCCCGGAAAGGCCAAAAATCAGCAAGTTGTGGGGAAGTTACCGTAAATTCCACTTGCAACATCCAATTTTGATCATACCTATGGCACTATAGAGACGGAATATCAGATAACTACAAAAAATAAAGTTTCATACCCAGAAGGGCTGAAACTTTGGAGATACAGCAGAATACATATTGTCTAGCAGAACCACCTCAAAATCAAGGTTCAAAAGTGATACTTGGCCAACATGCCACCCAAAAAGGGAACTTTTTCACCAAATAAGCCTCCATATAATCCTGCATGGACTCTTGATGAAGGTGAAGAAATGCATATGGACATAAATGATTTACAAAAGAAGACAGTAACAAAAGATGAACTACAAGAGATGATGGAGGGTTTAAAAGGGGAGATCATGGAAGGATTGAAAAAATTCATAATAGAGAGGACACCTGAAAGTGAAAATGTATCCCATGAAATTCATGATGAGGACACAACGAAGGTGAATCAAGAATGGAGAAATTCCAACTTTGGGTTGAAGACCAACCACGTTCCTAAGATTGATATGAGGAAGTTTGATGGCAAGGACCTAATCACATGGATACTTCAGATGGAGCAATTCTTTGATCTACATAATGTGCCACATACACAAAAGGTATGAATTGCTTCTTTATATTTAGAACCCAATCAATTTGTATGGTATCGATGAGTGGATTTTTTCTCACAAATCACTCATCACTTGGAAAATTATCATGGAATAAATGATAACACACTATATGAGGATACAAGGGCAATACAACTTCTTTAGCCAATTGATAAAATCTCAAGAAAAAAGGGTTGAGTTCTATGAGGAGCACATTTAGGAACTTCAAAGATTGAATATAAAGGTAGATGGTTGGATAGGCACTTGATTGATGTATTCATAGGAAATTTAAGGATAACATTCAACCACGATGGGGTTCACCTTTGGGAACCAAATCATTGGAGAATTCAATTAAGGTGGAAAGAAATGTTACAGAGAAAGTAAAAATATGGATATAGCTACTAGAAGGACCAATCCAACATCTATAGAATGTAATGCTCCTTCTTCTAAAACACCTCAACCACAAGGTTTTGGAAGCCTCAACAATTGGAGGAAAGAAAAGAAATATTTGTGCTTTTAATTGTGACAAGTACAATTAAGGGGACATAAGTGTGGTGAGAGAATTATTCTATGGGGTGGAGCGGAAGAAGAACAAGAACAAGAACAAGACATCTCAAGGATGAAAGCGTAGAAACAATTAGGTCTGAAGAGTTGACTCCCGCAGATGCTCATGTAATGCATTGTTTGGAATTAGCACTCCTCAAACCTTAAGATCGAAGTATACATCAAAAAAAGGCAAGGTGTCCTAATTAGTGCAGGCCTCATAATTTCATTCACTATAAAATTAGCCAAAGATCTCAATTGCTTTGTATATCAGGTGCTAGAGTTTCAAGTAATGATTGGGAATGGAGGAACTATCAATTGCTTTCATTAAAAATGGGTAGATCAATCTTACTATGGGGGAATGTAATGGAATAGTTAATGATTGCTATACCATAGGTGGTGTTGATGTTGTACTAGGAATCCAATGGATTTACAATCATTAGGAGCGATGGCTTTTAATTTTTCCAAGAACTTTTCATAGAATTTTCAGTGGAAGGAAAAGAAATTAGGTTAAGAGGTATCACAGGGAAACCTTATCGGGTTTCCCTGTGATAGCTCTAATGGCATGACAAAATTATTGAAAGAAAGGGGCATGGTGACATTTGCAGCTAATTCTCACTAGATGTTCAAACATATAAACCATCTATCCCTTAGAGATCTCAAAGGGGATCATGTAATAAAATTCCAAATTATTTAGGAATATCTAAAGGGTGCTCGCCCACTTGAAATCATGGTCATGAAATTCACATAATTCACAGGAATTATTCCTTCTAACAGCCGGGCCATCTGAGGATACCTTATACCCAGGAAAGGTGAGTGGTATGGTTGAAAGAAATGTTAAGAAATTTGGCATTATTAGACCCTAGCCAAAAAGTGCTACTCTGCACCCGGTGGTAATGGTATTCAAGAAAGATATCTCATGGCATATGTGTCCAGTTATAGAGAGCTCAACAAGATCCACCTAATTAAAGATAGAACATTTCTAGATCATTGATGAATTTTAAGATGAACTACATGGAGAAATCTATTTCCAAAAATTGGATCTCCATTCAGGATATCATCCAGTTACAATGAAGGAAGAAGATATCCCAAAACAACATTCGAACTCATGAAGGCCATTCATATGAATTTTGGTCATGCCTTTTGACCTTACAAATGCACCTTCCACATTCAAGGGGTTGATGAATTCCATTTTTTTTTTTTTTTTTTTTTTTTTTTTTTTTTTTTTTTTTTTTATTATATACTAATATATAGCAATTCTTGGGGATCATGTGTGACATGTTGGCAGGTGCTACAACTACTAAAGGAGAAACAATATATACCAAACCATCCAAAATGTTTCTTTGGGTGAAGGAGGTAGAGTATTTGGGTCATACAAATGTTTCTTTGGAGTGAAGGAGGTAGAGTATTTGGGTCATATTGTATCTCATGAAGGTGTTAAGGTAGACCCTAACAATATTAAGGCCATGATGGACTGGTCGATTCCCAAAACATTGAAGAATCTTAGAGGATTTTTGGGTTTGACGGGTTACTACTGCAAGTTTGTTCGGCACTATGGAATAATAGAAGCACCTTTAATGGCACTAACTAAGAAGGATGCATTTTCATGGACTCCAAAGGCAACTAAATATTTTGAACAACTTAAAGAGGTGATGTGCAAAGCTCCTGTCTTGACCACTCCAGACTTCACAAAAACCTTTATTGTGGAATGTGATGCCTTGGGAAATGGAATTGGTGCTATCCTAATGCAAGAGGGAAGGCCCCTGGATTTTGAAATTCAACCACTCAAGGGAAAGGACTTACACAAATCCATTTATGAGAAGGAAATAATGGCAATACTACATGCATTGAAGAAATGGCATCCTTACCTAATAGGTAGGCACTTAAAGGTCAAAACAGATCATGATAGTCTAAAATACTTCTTGGAAAAAAGACTATTTTCAGAAGAACAACAAAAATGGGTAGCCAAGATATTGGGTTATGATTTTGAAATCGTCTATAAAAAGGGGAAGCAAAATATAGTGGCAGATGCACTCTCAAGAAAGGATGAAGATGTTGAGGCCTTTCTCTATGGTATCTCGATCATCCAACCTGATTGGATGATAGAAGCAAGGGATGAATGGAAGAATGACGAAAAAGTGTGGACTCTCATTCAAAGGTTGCAGCAGGATTCCAGTGCATC
>SNQJ01S0238738.1:0-13657 GCA_010110895.2 Picea sitchensis
TTTATGAAATTAATCAAATTGCAATAAAAAACCATGTTGTGTAAAACTCGAACTCATCCTTAATGACAAAATCAAATATTCATAACACATATAGTGGATGGAATTGCTATAGTCATCCCGGTTGAAATAACCATTTGGCCAATAAAACTCATAGTTACAGTGACCATTTATTCATGGTGTAGGAAACCACACATAGAAATGCATTATGCGTGAACATCATTAAACAATTGTAACCAATGTCGAGTTTAACATCCAAATAATATTCAGTGCAAAAAAAGTGAATGTGTATCAACCAATCAACCAATTAAATGTTGAGCCTATTACTTGGACTATCGTGATAATCAACAAACGACCCAACACGTTGTGGAAACCACACATACCCACGCATCGACATGAAGTGAGGTTGTAACTTTCAAAAACAATATTGGGTTATCAAACACCAAGAGAGAGACTGTGTATTGGATCTATCCAATTAATCATGCAGGGTTTATCCATTTTAATAACACAGGGACACTACAGCCAACTCTTCTCTATGGTGAAGGCTTCCAATACCAACGGTGTATATGCAGAGAACACCACAATTTAATTTGTGTATAGGGTGATGAAAACCATGACAGGAGAGGTTATAACCAGAGGAGGAGGTCCCAATTCGGCCTGGTAATGACAATTTAACACATGCAAGGTATAACCCTCATGGCTCTCCATTCAAACAACCACAATGTTGAGGTGCAGACAGGTTCGAGAAGGAACAATATAACCCACTGCACGACCATTAGTGGTGAAAACAAACCAATTCTCGAGTGAACAAATCGTAGTGACACAAGGTGCTTCCAACCATTAGAACCCCACAAAAACCAAAGACTGGGTGTAGTGATACAAAATGTGGGAAGACAACCAACCACTCAATACCAAACAAAACCCTCCAACTAAAACCAGCAAGGATGATAAAGAGCCTTATGGTTGCTAACGTTTAGAATGACGAATAACACTATGACCTCAAAACATTTTTGCAGAGCCGACATTGATTCATTCCAAAGAAAATCACAATTTCTCATAGTTGCCACACTTAAGGAAAACAAAACCCATACATTTGAGCCAATACCTATTTCATAAACAAAGCAGACTCATGGATTGACAAAAAAAAGAGATACTTGTTATCAAAACACCTTAAAACACGAGTTGGTCGAGCGGTTCCTCTCTACTAGGAAATCAGAGCATAACCACAACAAGAAGGATGAACAATAGCCCGACTAGGGTGGTGGCCAGCGAAGGAGTAAAGGTGACGTGAAATAAATGAACATCGCTTCCATTCTCAGTCCATTAACTCCTTAGTACATGCCAACAAGATTTTCATTAACACCATTAATCACACCATGTATCGAAACCATCACCCATTAAAACCAATAGTGCAGCCCATACCAAACTCATGCCATAACATAATCACCATTACATATGACTTAATCTATCACTTTGTCAAATGTGGCACCCACATCCTATCCTTCCAAAACATACCATGTGCATATTAACCATATAACTCAATCAAATCGCATAGCCATTATCTTAGTAGCTAGGATAACAACAATCCATTAAAAATTGATGCATGTGGTTTATTTTTTCCCCTTTTTCTTTTACATTTCTTTTTACCATTTTTCCAATTACTTGTATATGTTATTGATAGCACGTTTATTGTGTAGGTCTCCTAGAAATGGATCCCAAGCATAGGTCATTGTAAAATAAAACTTGAGCCTAGAGCAGCATAAAAACACAGAACGTGCCTTCTCAATTTCCAATAAACCAAGATTATATCACCATGTAAGTAATATCTAACAGTAGCACAACATCAAATAAGCACCAAACCTGATCTCCAATCTACAAGTGGGTCCCACCTACTAGTATTATATATCTTTTATAATAATGGCTTTAGCAACACTTTGTGGGAAAAAATTTGTTGCGATTTTAATCGTCAATAGAAATAGTAATCAAGGGTTCAAGGAACTCTGCACCTGATACTCTAAATGGTTACCATAAAGGGCAACTATTTCATCTCTGTAATGAGTCTTGATACTGCATGCAGAAAAGGGGATTCCTTTGGAGCCATAGACCATACATCAAGGAACGCACTAGTCATAAGAGTTTGGGCTCCCTTCACACATAAATTCTCCCTCAACACACGACGGTGAACATCTATGTAGAGCATGACATGACCAGTTCTCTCTACAACTAAAGACATAGATCATGCCAAGCATGCAACGCCATCTCTGATCTCTTCCATTACAACAACCTCCACTCAACAATCTGTAGAGAAAATTTCTCCATGGAAAGAGGTGTAAGTCGAGCATAGAATTCAAGAGCCTATATCCTATAGACCTATGAATCAGTTATTTCAAGATGAACAGGTGTTACTAGCCTGACTAAATTTCAGGGAGAGTTTATCAGTCGATAAAAGGTTAATTACAGTTTGAATTAATCAGTGTTGGTGGGTCATTTTAAAATGGCAGTGTTTTATAATTTTTGTTGTTTTAACCAAATCACAATAAGGGGTAAAAGAGCATGACAGTTTTGGTGGCTTCAGAATTATTAGGCGTTCAATACCAAGGTGTTTCCTTATGGAACAACTACTTAACAAGAGAATGTATAAGGGAGAAATTTGACTCTAAATTTCGAATCTGGGTAAGGAGGGTTTTAAGTTTAGAAAGGATTAGGGTCGGCGAAAACATGAATTAATCAGTTCCTTTAGGATAGTTGTATTCTCCTTTATTTCTCCCAACCACACGCAAGGGGAAACATCCTTTAGACATACCATACTAAACATTCACTGCTTCTACGCAATAAAATCAATGGTAGTTTTAGGGTTATGAAGAAAAATTTCATTCAAGGCAGGGATGAAACGTCCCTAAAATATACTATCCCTCTCAAAAAAGGGTTGTGGTCAACATCAAAATACATACAGGCTCGGAATAGAAGCTATCAAATCTCACAAAAATATACACACAACTAGAGAATGGCAGCAACCAAATGTCATAGAAATATATACATTCACGCACAGATTTTTAGAGAAGGGTGCAATCAACATCATACAAGTGTTGGAAGTCAATTTCAAATTAAATAAATACATGGCGAGATAAACATTATATGTATGTATTTTCTTCCTTCCATATATCAAATTACATTAATTAACCAGAACCTATAATGAACCATCTAATAAAACCTCCATAACTGGACATAAGAAAGTAAACTCAATTCAATACGACTATCAGAATACCAAGATCATACAAGCATAAAACTACATTTAATACCATAACATCTTAAACAATAATAGCGTAACTGATGTTGGCTCGTTGATGTCTTCGGCGGCTGGCAATCCTCCTCTCTCCCGCCTGCTAATCGTTGAGACCTCACCGGTACCTCCCAACCAATGCTAGGGGTACTCTTCTTCCCCCTGAGCCCCCAGATTCGCAAAGGGGCCAAGAACACAACCAGCGAATAAGATAGCAACCATATCACCTTGCAAGGTCAAGCTACCACTCCTATCCGAGCTGGGTATCTCAACTCCCAAAAGTAAAATCAGTCAAGTGAAATCCGGCAGCGACACCTTACGCCTACCGGTTGTGATCCATACTCCCGCTCCACCATCCTTTTTATATAGTTTTCTTAGTGATTAGTTTCCCAAACCCTCTTTAGATTATTTTTATTAAATTAAAATTAGGATAAACCCCCCCATACACATGTCACCCGATCCCTTAGTTGCACCAAAAAATCAATTTATTAATTAATTAAATTTTCCTATTTCTCTCACCCACCTAAAAGCGTTCCTAAAAATGATCCTCGGTGTCCCTTTTTTCCCTTACATTTCTTAAATGACTGACATATTTCCTAAAACCTGGTTGAGTTCATCATTGGAAGGTTCCAAAGACTAGATTCCCTACTATGTTAGACATTCCACTTTTCATTAAGTTTCCATTTTTCTTCTAAGTTCAGATTTAGCAAGTTTAGATATAAACAACAATTTACCCTTTTAATAAATTAATCCTCCATTAAAGTTTTACTTTAATGATTAATGCTTGAATTTTCTTTACCCCCTTCTTGTTACATGTCTATATAGTTTTTTTTTTGGTCATAGGTTCTACTTAGACCTAGGTTTTAAATTCACTAGGCTTGGCGACAGTTCTTAAGGGAAAAAAAATTAGTTATTAAACTTTACTCATACCATCATTCATTTTAAGGTCGACCAGGTCCTAAGGAGGCATAGTTTTCTAGCTACTAGGTTTATTAACTTGCTAGAGTTAAAATCACGATGTTCCCTTCAAGACGTACTATGTGCTCCAAGGGTTCCACTCGCTTGCATTACTGTTTTATTTGCGCGACATGCCCTTCAAGATGCACTACATGCTCCAAGGGTGCCACTCACCTTTTGAATGATTTTGGTAGACATAAAACCCCTGGAGACAATACTCCGTCAGGTGACCTTGTGGGAGACTAAGGGACTCTAAGGAATAAGGACTCTGCCTTATTTCACACCCCTTAGAATCATCGTGAGCGATTGTCACAGTTCGCCCTCACGACATCGTGGATCTCTCGAAATAGTTAATCGTTAACCTATAGTTCGATCCACAATGAGAGTGCTGGTAGGTTGTGGTAGGGATGTTGCTACACATATTCCTCAATAGATTTGGTTTTCATGGGTGACCCCTCTACTCCAAATGTGAGTCTAATTAGCAAGCTATCGTCAGCCTGCATCCATCAACAAACATGTTAGCAATCCATGACACCATCATATCATATCAGTCATATGTCACATATGAAATAACATAAATACACAAACCATAAACAGTCCACTCCCAGACTCGATATAGAGTCCAAGGAGTTCCATCGATTCTGTCGACATCCTCAACCTATCAAGAGTCCTACACACTCAGAATAACCCAGTCAATATTACATGTCTATACATAATATCATAACATAACATCATAAATCACAATCTCATCATCACAATCCATAAGCGAAGCAATCAGTCATATAATGAACTGGATCACTTGCATGCAAGTGTCCTCAAAGAATAAGTCACATCTAAAGTGTGCACAAGAGTGAGATGTTACATACACCCCCTCTTGTTTTATACTTTGTCCCGAAGTTTCACAGTATACAAATGCATGAATAAAGTATCTGAAAATATCTAATTGTCTAACCATCAAACCAAAATGGAAATTATTGACGTATATCATGGGCGTCATCCCAGGTAGTCGAGTGCAGACTATAATTGTCCCACTGGACATTTACCTGCTTGACTATTCAACACCGTATTTATCGAATGCGATGGTCTAGAATTCGGATTGGCTCCTCCATGAGCGCACCCTTTCCCAACACCCGCCAAGAACTCAATCAATCTCATGGCTAGGCTAACTAACCTAAAGTCGCACACAGATACAAGATAAACATCATGCAATGCCTCAAAGAATGAGGCATGGCTAGCCATTAGGCCCTTCATAATTATGGTCAACTCGATGCGCATCAACAAACCTGTATGTTGATCTTGTGCTTCTTCCATCCCCTTTCGTATTGCTTGTAATTTTTCCTTCAATTCTTGGTTCACTTCTGGTCCTACCAGGACTCCATCCATGAGTCGATCCCAACTTAAGGGTGTCTGACACGGTCGCCCATAAAGAAACTCAAGTGGAGCCATCTTAATGGTGCTTTGATAGTTGTTGTTGTAAGCCAACTCTACTAGGGGAAAGAATTATCCAAACATTTATGTTGGTCCAACACACGCATACGCAACACAACCTTCCAAAGTTTGATTGGTTCGTACGTATTCCCGTCTCCCTTTGGGTGGCACGCAGTACTAAGGTTAAGTTGGGTTCCCAAGGCCTCTTGGAATCTAGTCCAAATCATCCTGTAAACACTGATCCTAGATCGGATATGATCCCTTTGGTACATCTGACAGTATCAATATCTCATTGTTATAAACTCTAGCTATACCTAGTGCCTGATGTGTCATACGCACAAGGTCAAAATGTGAAATCTACGTTAGAGTGTCAACTATCATGACAATCGAGTCATGCCTCCTTGCCGTCAGCAACAATTCAACAGTGAATTATGTCGAAATGACCTCCCATGTCAATTCTAGAATAGCATGTGGTTGTAGCAATCCTATCATATGTTTATGTTCATCCTTCACATGGTGACCTTCTAGACATCTCGTCACGTAGTTGACGATGTTCACCTTTATCCCTTCTAGAAGAATGAGGGCTTAAGATTTTTCCTCATCTTCATGACTCCTAGATGAGCCATGTACACTTCTCTATGACATTCACATAGGATCCAACTTCTCAGTTCGTCGTTGGGATGTAAGTAAATCCGGTTATTATATCTCAAAGATCTGTTGTTGTCCACAATATCCCTCAATTTTGGTACCCACATGGGATCTTGCCCAAAAATTCCTTACCCTCTTTATATGAGTCAATGTCGCACTGTATTTATAATCCTTTCAAGTAGATTCACTCAAAGAGGTATCACTGAAAATATGCATGGTATCCTTCTCAACGTGTCTTCCACTCTATTGTTGTCCCTTTAAGTAGGAAATCTCAAAATCGTAATTGATAAGCATTTTTTACCAACTCCCTTACCGCACGTTCAATTCATTTTGCGAAAAAAAGGTGCTATAAGCCACAGTGGTCCATTTTTTTGTTCGAATTCCCATCCAATAAGGTAGTATCTCCACACTCTTAGGGCATACAAGATGGCTATCAACTCCCAATCATGTGTCGCATAGTTCTCCTCATGTTTTGTTAAATTCCTTGAGATGTACGTGATCACTTGACCATCTTGCCTCAAGACTCTATCTAAGCCTTCCTTGGATGCGTCAGGGGATACCAAGAAGCCCTCGTCCACGCCAGGGAATTTTAGTAATGGCATTGTCTTCAACAACTCCTTGAGCCTTTGAAACGCTTCCGCACATTTCTCGGTCCACACAAACTTCTTGTTCTTCTTCTAAAATTTTGTAACCGGATTTGATATCTTCGAAGAACCTTCAATGAACCATCGATAATATCCCGCTAAACCCATGAATCTACGCACTTCTGGGACATTCGTCGGCGTAGGCCACTCCACAATAGCCTATATCTACGTTGGATCCACAACAATGCCTTTTCCAGAGACAACATGCCCTAAGAAATGAATCCTCGATAGCTTTGTGACCACTTCCCGTAATTTGTTCTCTCGCAATATTGTATTACCGAGCATAAAAGTTCGTCTTGATATTCCGTCACCCGAGAAAATATCAAATTTTGTCAAAGAACACTCGTCAGTAGTCCAACAGAGTCTCCACAACCCATTCTTCATCTGTATGGAATTAACAGGAGCACTCCAAGGTGATACACTTGGACGTATAAGTCCTAGGTCCAACAACTCCTTCAGTTGCACTTTCCACTCATGTAACTCAGGGGTCAACATCCGATAAATATTTCTTTCCATCAGTTGAGTTCCAGGTTTTAGGTCGATGGTAAATTCCATCTTGTCTTTGGGTGGTATACCTAGTAATTATTCTGGGAATCATGTCCGAAACTCTTGTAGTACTAGAATGTCTTCTAATCCTTCTGCCACACCCTTAACGTTCGATGCTAAATATGCTTATAACTTGCATCCTTGCACGTTCTCTCTGGTATTTGTAGGGAAGAAATTAACATCGGCGATACCCCTCATTTTCTTCCTACAATCACACTTCTTTGTCCTTCATCGTCAGTCCAACTCAACTGCCTCATATTACCGTTGAGTATCGCATCATGTGATTCCCACTAGTCCATACGGATCATGTCGTCATATGATCTTAAGATCGTGACATAGGTCGGACTATCCCCATATTAAAGCGATAATTCATACCCCTTCCTCCAACCATCCAGTTGGTACCTGAAGCCACATCGACAAATCTGAACTCGTTCTGTCGAATTTCCTTTACTTAAATCCCTTCATCACGGTACTAGAATTACAACTCTCCACAGAACCAAGGTCTAACAAATACTAAAATTCCATTTAGCAATGACACATTACGCCTCAATCACAGTGGACTGATGCTCAGTCTGGCGGTTATTTACCATGGTCATGAATCCTATGGGCCTTTCCCATCTCCGCCATGGTAGTGCATCCTATTGACTTAACCACTCTGGCTCTTTCAACTGGACAATCTTGTTGATAATGTGACTCTCCACGTGTCCAGCATCCAGTCTTTGGTCCAGTACTCCTCGCCCTGGAATAGAAGTTGTTGGCCCACCAACCTAAGATCCTCCTATGTTATGCTGACAACCCTAAATGATGGTTGCTAGCGGTGTTGTCCCGAATGCGGTGGTCCCCTATATGGAGCCTACTGCTGACGAACCTATCATCAAGGTGTCATGAACAAGGGTCCTATAGACGTATCTTGATACCAAGAGGTCTAATTTGGATGACGTTTGATGCTGCGACGCACCAGATGTTCTCAATACAGACTGTCTTGTAGGAGTCCTACCCAGACTCCCGCAGTCAAATATTCCTTATATAAGAGGCCTACTAGACTGGATTGTGCAACGTCTGATGCATTTAGATCCTCACCTTCGCATGAAAGATGGATTTAATGACGGTCATGAACTTGTTAATCTTCATATTCTTTTTGTTCAGGTGTAGGGCATACCAAAGTAACTCCATAAATATGGTCTCATAATCCGACACCATACGACCACCCTATTGTAAGGCGCTAAACTCATCGAGCTGGCACTCAATGAATTCCTCTAAAAATTACTTCTCTCGAAACAATTCATCAAACCCTTCCCCTAAAACAACTTCGATGACCATGATTAGTTGAAGTAGGAGTGTCTTCCTCCATAGAAGAGCGCTCCCCTTTAGTTGAATACTTCTTATGTGGACCTTCATACTAAAGGTCGAAATCGTGAAGCATGAAGCACATTGCCTGACTCTCCAGCCATGCCTCGTTGGATGAGCCATCCATTCCACTCGTGGACTCGAGAACTTAACCCTCTCGAGTTTTTCGGGAAAGCTACCAGTATTGGCTGGGGCACGCTATGGACCCTTAGGGGTACAAGTGCCCTGGCCTTGTCTCAGCACAGACGGTTAGTCAAGGCCTCTGACATTTCCTTGGAAGGACCTTGTCAGACCAAATGCATCCCACGCAACAATCCTCTCATGCTCAAGACTTCTTCTTCTCCTTGGAGTTTACACCCCTCTAGCACAGGTGCTACTGGAGGTGTCACGCTTCCTCCCCTAGCACCACGTCACAAATCTCTACAGCGTCCTCTAATCGTGATTACCGCAAGGACAAGTTAATAATTCAATTAGCGTTGAGTATAAATCAAGGGATTAATTCAATGCAATGTGTTTCTATCCACAGTTGTAGGTTTGAACCCGCTTTGATACCATATGTAATGACCCGTCGTTACAACGAGAAAAGAGACAACAACATGTAATTTATTTTTCTTTTAATGCTACTTCAGGAATTACACACTACCATTTAAACAACATCATTGACAAAGGTGCAAAAATAAAAGAACCATCATTAACACGTTAACAACAATCATGACAGAAATCTGACACATCATCACTGTGAATGAAGAATATAATCAACGCAACAACACAAAAACCAACCCATCCTAACCACATCAATCCAAACAGCAAGAGAATGTAATTATGAAATCAATCATACAATGTCATAAGCTAAAGTGAAAGGTAATCAACTTCACTTTGTTTCAAGGCTCAAGCCCAACATCCACTATACTCCAAGGTGCGTGGTTAATCCATTGACCAAAACTCCACATTCATAATCGTTGTGCAAGATAACTCATCAAGATAATTCATCGCACGTCAATATCTATCTACTAAATCGATCGACATTAATTTAAAGGACACAAGAGTAAATTGTCAACTCAGTCATGATGTAGGGTGATCAACAATAGATTCAAAGTGTAAAGGAGTAAAAACTTCATCATTCAACAACGACAAGGTTGAGGCACAAGTGTAGCCACTTCATAATTAAGGTGTGTGCAAGATCTAACTACCGGGTAAGTCAAAAATCAACATTTCTAGATGCGCATATTTAATAATAATCTCTTAATTAATCATTAAATCGTCATTATTCAAGAATTCAATGCACAAGAAGTCCAAGGATCTAAACTTCATTCATGACACCAAAATCATAAGAGGAGGCATTCTAAATCATCACATCTAAAACAAAGACGCAAGGTAAAAATTAATCATTACTTTTAATGCGCAAAGTCTAACCTCAATCAACCAATCATATATCCACATTATTTTGGGGCGCACGGTCAACTAATTAATAAACACCTCACACTTACTTGAAGAAATAAAAAGGACATGGTTGAGGTAAAAGTGAGATTCTTCATTAAGCAACCTCTAAATCGTTTTCCCTGGGTTGTGTAACATACACGACCCTTACTTAAAATTTAGGCGCAAGTCACATTATAATTTCTCCTGAAGGATTAACATAATTCAATAAAGGTGAAATCATTAACGAACTATTTATTAAAGTCATTATTATAAATACTACCTATCACTCATAGATATATCACTAAGAGTATCATTAATAACCAAGAAATCCCATGTGCATTTGTTTTCTTAAGGCCCTTACTATAAAATGTATGTTGTGTAGATATAAGTGTAGTACTGTTAAATCTAGTGTTCATTCATTTACTCTAAGAGTAATTTAATTTCTCAAAGGTTTTAGTTGCTCTACTGACTTAGGAATTTCCACCATGCTCATTACCCGGACCATTACTCTCATGCTCAAATGGGTAAAAGAACCACTTAGTAATCAACCCTTTTACAATTATAAATTAAAATCAATTCCTTTTCAATTATACTATTAACAACAACTTGATAACAAGGGTGAGTCATACATTCTCCTTACAATACAATTATAAGGAAGCAACTTAATAACAAGTATGGTCATACCATCCCTTTACAAATAACTAAGAACTTAAACATAAAGGAATTAGAAACCGCCATAAGAAGGTATTTTATTTACATTCTCATTTAATTACCATCGAAGAGAAGTTTTAAATTCGGATTGCCACAACAATAATTTAACTGAATAACATTCTGCCTGAGGTGGTAATTCTTTTATAAAGAATCAAAATTTATATTTTAACTGGAGGATGAATCAACTAAAATACATTATGGGTCAAGGTTGCGTCAGACATCAATTTCATAAATTCGAGTTGATATTTGCATCAGTCAGTATCAATCAATTCTGAATTGCATCTTGATTAAGAAAACGCAAGACCTCTCTCACTTAATTTACTCTGAATCCATACAATCAGAGTAAGAGGGCGCAGAACTACGCTGAGCATGCAGCTAAAATCGGAGTAAGAGGGAGTAATTCGCTGAGCCAAAGCGCAGCAAAACTCGTGGGTGGAAGAAAATTGCTCCGGAGAAAGAACATTCAACTTCACTCACAGAGAAACGTTTTAGACTTGCTCGGAAAGACGGTACGAGTTCAAGAGAGGATCCATCTCAGGGATACTCACGTGAGGAGGGGACTCTTCAAAAGAGGGCGCAAATGAGCGTGGGAACGGTCATCAAGGGTTCAAGGAACTCCACGCCCGGTACTCTAAATGATTACCATGAAGGGCGACTATCTTAGCTCTGTACCGATTTTGGATACTGCGCGCGGAAAAGGGGGTTCCTCCGGAGCCATAGACCATACGTCAAGGAACGCATGAGTCAACATAGTTCGGGCTCCCTTCTCACAGAAATTCGCCATCAACACATTACGTTGAACATCTCTGTAGAGCGTGCTACGACCAGATCTCTCTACCACTCAAGACATAGATCATGCCAAGCATGCAACGCCATCTCTGATCTCTTCCATTACAACGGCCTCCACTCAGCAATCTGTAGAGAAACTTTCACCCTGGAAAGAGGTGTAAGTCGAGCATAGAATTCAAGAGCCCTACGCATGAGTTATTTCAAGATGAACAAGTGTTACCAGCCTGACTGACTTCCAGGGATAGTTGATCAGTCGATAAAATGTTAATTAGAGTTTGAATTAATGAGTGCTAGTGGGCTCATTTTGAAATGGCAAAGTTTTATAATTTTTGCTATTTTAACCAAATCACGATAAGGGGTAAAAGAGCGCGAGAGTTTTGGTGGCTTCGGAAGAATTAGGCCTTCGAGACCAAGGTGTTTCCTTATGGAACAACTACTTAACAAGAGAACGCACGCAGAAGGGAGAAATTCGACTCTAAATTTTGAATCTGGGTAAGGAGCGTTTTAAGTTTAGAAAGGATTAGGGTCGGTGAAAACATGGATTAATCAGTTCCTTCAGGGTAGTTGTATTCTCCTTTAGTTCGCCCAAGCACACGAAAGGGACAGCATCCTTCAGACATATCATACTGAACATTCACTACTTCTACGCAGTAGAATCAATGGTAGTTTTAAGGTTATCAGCCAAAATTTCACATTCAGTGATTCTACGCAGTAGAATCAATGGTAATTTTAAGGTTATCAACCAAAATTTCATTCAAGGCAGGGATGAAACGTTCCTAAAATATACTATCCCTATCAGAAAAGGGAGACGATCAACCTCAAAATACATACAGGCTTGGAATGGCAGCTATCAAATCTCACATAAATATACATGCAACTCAGGAATGGCAGCGACCAAATGTCATAGAAATATATACATTCACGCACAGATTTTTAGAGAAGGGCGCAATCAACATCATACAAGTGCTTGCAGTCAATTTCAAATTAAATAAATACATGGCGAGATCAGCATTATATGTACAGATTTTCTTCCTTCCATATATCAGATTACATTAATTAACCAGAACCTATAATGAACCATGTGATAAAACCTCCATAACTAACCATCTGATAAAACCTCCATAACTGACATAAGCAAGTAAATTCAACTCAGAATACCAGGATCATACAAGAATAAAACTACATTTAATACTATAACATCTTAAAAACGAATACCGTAATTGATGTTGGCTCGTTGATGTCTTCGACGGCTGGTGATCCTCCTTGCTCTCACTTGCTAATCGTTGAGACCTCACCAGTACCTCCCATCCAACGCTAGGGGTACTCTTCTTCCACCTCATCCCCTCGAGCAAGAAAGGGGCCAAGCACACAACCAAAGAATAAGCTAGCACCCAGATTGTCTCGCAAGGTCGAGCTACCACTCCTATCCTAGCTGGGTATCCCAACTCCCACAAGGAAAATAAGTCAAGTGAAAATCCAGCAGCGTAACCTTATGCCTACCGGTCGTGATCCATACTCCTGCTTCGCCATCCTTTTTATATATAAAATCAATTTATTAATTAATTAAATTTGCCTATTTCTCTCATCCACCTAAAATCATTCCTAAAAACGCTCATCGGTGTCTCTTTATTCCCTTACATTTCTTAAATGACTGACGTCTTTCCTAAAACCTAGTTGAGTTCATAATTAGAAGGTTCCAAAGACTAGATTCCCTACTATGTTAGACATTCCCTTTTTCCTTAAGTTTCCCTTTTTCTTTTAAGTTCAGATTTAGCAAGTTTAGATATAAACAATAATTTACCCTTTTAATAAATTAATCCTCCATTAAAATTCTACTTTAATTATTAATGTTTGAATTTTCTTTACCCCCTTCTTGTTACATGTCTTTTAA
>SNQJ01S0238739.1:1432-13657 GCA_010110895.2 Picea sitchensis
TATTTTTCCGGGTCCCTCTTGTTTCTTGCTGAGAAGCCTTTTATTGCTTTCTCGGGGATCCCTGGGCGAAGCATCTCGAGGTTTTATTCTTAGTCTCTTATCTTTTACCAGCTTACTTTTACCTTATGGGCCTTTAGCCCCTTCTTCCCACAAGATAAGGTGCAATCCTAAAAAAAGGTCAACCCAATGCCCGTACAAGGGGAGTGGGACAAATGAGCGGGAAATAAGATGAAATAGTGGTGCTATGATGGGAGCGGATGATGGATTTTCAGAAGCCCCCCCAGTGGCAAAACAAAACCTATGGACAAAGGCTTGCTAGGACACCTTGTCAATCCCCCCAAACATGGTCAAGTGGGAAAATGTAAGATCCAAGCAGTCGTTAGAAATAAAAGGAATCAGATGCTTACATTTAAAGGTTTTAATGATCAAATTTGACACATACCATGATACCTGGACTAATTGCCTCATGGAGCAAGAACCTCTTTTGATACAGGACCAAACCGATGGTGATGGATGCTGTTGCTGCTGACAAGATAAGGACGATGGAAGAAGAAAAGGTAGGCCCTCTAGGGCCATGCTCAGGTCAATCCTACTCTCAGTACTCCATGTCTAGGACCTGTGGGCCTCGATACATGATCTCCTAGTTATCCCTAAAAAGTGGGGATAACATACATTATTACATTATAAAGTGTTATGCCTACCAGAGTAGTAAGATAGGGGTGACATAAAGTTCAGGAGATATTGAGGAGGTTTATTGGGCCCGACTTGCATCGTTCATCATCAAGATCCATTCTTCATAGCTTGGCTTTGGTTTTGCTGCATTCCGGTGATTTCCCTAATTTTGAGTTATTATGGGTCATACCTTAATTAAATTCACTAAGAAGGTCATAATGGGCATATTATTTGGAGAAACCTCTCAGTGTAATAGCTCATCGGAATCGGGAGGAATAGCATGTAAAACACCTGATCCCTAAATACCCTTTATAGGGATGGGGCATCAAATATTTGCTCATTCAAATAATCTCAAATCATCTCCCTGAGGTCTTCATCCTCTTCCACCTATCTGTATCTTTCTAACGATTGTTACCATCTCAAAATCTGATCCATGGTTTGCAAGATACAACCTCCCGAAGTTATCAGGGCGTTATTAGTTGGGGTCTTCGGGGTTCGGCGTTGAACGCCCCTTTTCTTACTGCACACATACTCCCATAAGTCCCGAAATCTCTCCACATGACCTTAGCCATTCGACAATCGGTGTTTTATGTTTTCGGCGTTTGGCAATCAACGATCGGCGTTCGAAAATCAACGATTGATGTTCTATGTTTTCGGCGTTTGCCAATCGACAATCAACGTTGATCATCCCTCTACTATACTACGCCCTAAATATTTTGAACTCCTAAAGTTCTGGAGTCCCAGTCGCGTCACCAACCACGTTGGCCAAGAGAGCACGAACCATAGTCTAACACGCAACAAGGGCCAGAGGTAACCCATGTCCTCATTAGGGGGTGACATGTTTCATGCTTTAATAGGCATAAGGGATCTGTGAATCATCCATATTCTGGTGACACATGGCACCTTAGTTGCATGTCCACGTCACCCTAAATTATGTCAGTGAGCCATGTCAGCCCCCGACATACAACCTTCTAAATTCATTCAAATCTCACGGTTGAAATCTATCCACATAGACCCATAGATCCACGCCTCTTGTTACTTCGTGACTCCGGGTTTCAAAGCTTACCAACTCCTCACATCGTAAATCCCCCAAAGATCCTAGTCTTCGAACTCTCTAATCTAGTGCCACGTGTCCTCATCCTATCAATGGTTGAGATTCACTTCGTCATTCGCGACTTCATAGTTTTTCACACTCTAAGGACTCTTGGCTAAATTCCTCTAGAGTACCAAGTCTCCAGACTATACGATCTCCTCCCACATGGCCTCTCATCCAACGGCTCTAGTCCAACAAGTGAATTTTGACAGGGGACAAGTGGGGGCCATGTGTCGCTCCACGACATGTTCCCGGTTGGTTGGGGAGTTAAGAGGGGTTCTCAATGGAGTCCTTAGATCGACGACTGAGAGGGATCCCGAAGGATCCAAGGATCGGCGGTCTACATCACTTCGTAAATTCGACATTCTATGTTGAGCGTCAACATTCGGCATTCGATGTTCTACGTCCCTATATCTTCACATTGATACCACCAAACACCCGAATTCCCAGATACACATTGATCTATGGACACGCGTCCCTTTATTCTCAACAGTCCAAATTAACTTTGTGACTCCGACATTCAGAAGTTTCGACGCTAAACCACTCTTATTCTCCCGAAGTGGAACTTCGTTGAAGTAATTAACGCTACCCTTCCTAATTCTGATCTCACAACTGAGAGAGATCTCCACTGGATCCCCATATCTACGACCCTCATCAATTCGTGACTCTGACCTTCGGTTGTTTTCGAGGGTTGTGGAATCATCAATCCCGAAGTCCTGAAGGCAAAGTAGCTTCACTCCTTTCGAGCTTAGCGAGGGGTTTCCAACCTTGGGTCATATGGGATCATGACTGGATTCCAATCTACACTCAACTCTTAGTTGAGACTTGATTAACGCCATGGGTATGAGCCCTTGGTCACATGGGTGGAGGGTTTGAAGGAAAGTCCTTCTCCCACAGAGTCGAACTTGACATTCTTGCTAAGGTAAACTCAAAAGGTCGGCATGAATTAAATGTTTCATTCAATCCTACCCCGAATCTCCTTGCGGATTCACATCCCATAACTCTCTAGCGGCTAACTGAGGTAAATAAAAAACCATGTAAAAATATGATTTTACAGAAGCAAAATGAGCATTTCTAATAATTGTTCAAACACTGCAAGACTTAACCATAAAAACAGACATTCAATCATTTCATCCAATATATTACACAAAGTATGAAAATACTTATCAGAACTGGAAAATGTGAAGCAAATGCTGAAAGGGATGCATGTTTCCACCCAACCATAGGCACAACCAGTCTTGTCGGATTTACCGCTAGCCACCCCCGAGATTCTCTCTCCTTGCTCCACAACAGACATGGACAAAGGTTACTCTCCTCCTCCCATGGGATCTTGGCAACCAGATTCCTATACACCAAGCAAGGAGGTCTGCACAAGCACTTCCTTAGTCACTCATCAACCTCGTTTATCAACTTGCATAGAGATCCTGCCCATGGATTATTACAGCCAAAAACGAGTTTGCTTCTCAGCTTTTCTCTCAACTCCAAAGTAAAAAAAAAAACATGCTCTCTTCTCTTTTGGATATTGTTTTCTCTACTCTGCTTCTTGCAGATTTGTCTCTGTCCTCTGAATTACTTCCTTTCTTGCCTTCCTCATCAAGGTTGTGTGGGTCCAAATCCCCAACTTGTGGTCAGACTTGGAAGCCTTACAGATAGGTACCCTGCCCCATCTCCTCATTAACTCTTGAGGATGGCCTTCCAACTACCAGCCTGACTGGTAATTCATTTCTAGGTCAGAGGACTATTGAGTAATTACACCCAGTAGGTACTGGTTTGGTGAGGGTCATCTCAACCATTCTTGGTTTCCCTCACCATCTCTCTCGTAACATCCATGGTCTATCTTGGCAAACTCACCCCTTTTATTAGTTATGCAATCACATATCCAATTTCTATTAATAACAAATAATTCATACATTGACCCTTTTATACAAAGGTTCATCAAATCAAGCATTCACACATATTTAGTCCGCCATAGTATCTTGGCCAGTTATAGTTATATTTACAAACTGGGGGAAACATGGGTATTACAATCCCCTCCCCCTTAAAGGAACGTTATCCTCGATGTTCTATCTGTCGATGTGCTATGTATGTACAGAAGTAAACAAAAATGGATATGTTTGTTTCATGGCATCCTCCATTTCCCATGTAGCCTCATCTGGGCCAAAGTGTTTCCACTACACCTTGACCTGTGCAATGGTTTTGTTCATAAGTGGGGTTTCCTTCCTGTCTATTATGCATTGAGGTTCTGGCAGGAATTCTCCCTTGGGTTCCACCTGAATCACAGACCAGTCAATAATATGATTAGAATCATGTATATACTTCTTTAATAAAGAGGCATGGAAAACATTATGTGCCTTCACTGTGGGAGGAAGTGCTAGCCGATAGGCTACTAGTCCCACTCTATCCAAAACTTCAAAGGGTCCACAATACTGAGGTGCCAACTTGGCACAAGCTCCCATCCTCAAAGAGCTTTTCGTGGGTCTAACTCAAAGATACACATGCTCCCCTGCTTTGAACTCTCTTGGAGTCCTTTTCATGTCTGCATAACTCTTTTGTCTATCCTGGGATATCTTCAGATTTTGTCTGATCCGAATTACTTGTTGTTCCATTTCCTTTAGCATTTCTGGCCCGATTATAACTCTGTCTACTAGGTTGTTCCAGCTGATTGGAATGTTGCATTGTCTTCCATAGAGGGCTTCAAAAGGGCTCATTTTTAATGACTCTTGATAGCCATTGTTGTAACAAAATTCTACTAGTGGTAGGTATTCCTCCCACTTCTTGGGTCGATGCATTACATGCATCTTCAACATGTCTTCTAACACTTGGTTTACCCTCTCTATATTCCCATCAGTTTGAGGGTGATAGGTTGTACTAAAGAGCAATTTTGTTTCAAAACCAACAAACAGAGATTTCTAAAAGTTTGAAGTAAATTTTGTATCTTTGTCGAATATAATTTCCTTAGGCATACCATGCAGTCTAAATATCTCTTTCATGAAAATGTTGGCAATATCTATTGCCTTGCAAGTTGACTTGACAGGTATGAAGTGAGAAGCCTTGCTTAGTTTTTCCACAACTACAGTGATGATGTCATTTTTTTTTGTTGATCTTGGTAATCCTGTGATGAAATCCATGGATATGATTTCCCATTTCCATTCGGGAATTGGTAGGGGTTGCAACAACCCTGCTGGGTGTCAGTGCTCTGCCTTGACTTGCTGACATTCTAGACACTTAGCTAAGTAATCAACTATGTCATTTTTCATTCTGGGCCAATAAAATAGTTTCCTAGTGGCCGTGATCATTTCTTGATAACCAGGATGACCAACATATGGTCTTTTGTGTAGTTCATCCATTATGAACCTCTTCAAGTCGTCACAATTTGGAATAAACAATCTGCCCTTGTAAGTTAGCAGGCTATCATTAAGCATCTGATAGACTTCATACTTCATCTCTGTGGGCTCTTACTTTAGGTATGATGTCACGGTCTTGAAAAATGCATATGTTTCTTGTGCACTTTTGACTCTCTCTTTGATGTCTAATTCACTAACGTTTACAGCTGCCAAGTGAACCACTTTCATACTTCTACTAAGGGCATCAACCACCCTATTATCCTTTCCTTTGATATGTTTGATTTCAAAATCAAACTCATTGAGGAGAGCCATCCACCTATCTTGTATCACATTGAATTTTGGTTGGTCAAACAAATACCTCAACCCACTATGGTATGTCATAAGTACAAATCTTCTACCTAAGAGGTAATGCCTCCACATTTTTAAAGCATGCACTATGGCAGCGAATTCCATATCGTGGGTCACATAATTGACTTCATGCTCATTCAATTTTTTGGATTCGTAGCAAATCACATGTCCTTCTTGCATAAGGACTCCTCTGAGCCCTTCCTTGTTAGCATCAGTATACACAAGGAAGTCCTTGTTTGGATCTGCAATCTTCAGTACAGGCACATTGGTTAGAAGGTATTTCATCTCTTGAAAACTTTCTTCACATTCTGATGTCCAAATGAATTTAATCCCATTTTTCTGAAGGGAGGTGATTGGGAAACCAATCTTGGAGAATCCCTTTATGAACCTCTTATAGTATCCTGCTAGGCCCATAAAGGATCTGATATCAGATACATCCTTTGGGGTAGGCCAATCCATGATGGCTTTAATCTTATCAGGATCAATTGTCACTCCTTCCTCATAGATAACATGGCCTAAGTAATGGACTTGTTTCTGGAAAAAGTCACACTTACTAAGCTTAGCATAGAGTTGATGTTCTCTTAGTACTTGGAGTACTAGCTTGAGATGTTCTTCATGTTCTTCCCTATTCTTGGATTAGATTAGGATATCATCAATGAAAACCAACACAAACCTATCCGGGAACTTTCTGAATACGTTATTCAGTAAGCACATAAAAGTGGTTGGTGCATTGGTAAGCCCAAATGGCACCACCACAAATTCATAGTGACCATATCTTATCCTAAAGGTTGTCTCGTGGATGTATTCATCTTTAATTCAGACCTGGTGGTATCCATACCTCAATTCAATCTTGGAGAATATTGTAGCACCCCTTAATTGGTCAAACAAGTCATCGATCCTTGGTAAGGGATATTTATTCTTGATGGTCATCTTATTGAGTTGTTTATAATATTTGCATAATCTAAGTGTGTCATCTTTATTTTTCACAAACAAGGGTGGTGCTCCCCATGGAGACAAACTAGGTCGAATGTAACATTTGTCCCACATCTCCTTCGGCTATAGTTTGACCTCAACTAGCTCTGGGGTACTCATCCTATGGGGTGTTCTAGACATTGGCACCACTCCTGGTACAAGTTCTATTGAAAAGTCAATATCCCTTCTTGGAGGTAGACCTGGCACCTCTTATGGGAATACATATTTATATTCTCTTAATATGTGATGGTCCTCTAGGCTAGGTTTGTTGTTCTCAAAAGAGTTCAACACTTGTATTGCATACAAGGGACATCCCTTTCTACAATAATTCTTCACTTGGAGGGCTAATATTTGTCTCATTGAGATAGGATTTTGAATCCCTTGTAGGGTTACCCTTCTTCCCTCTTCATTTTCACACTCCAAAGTTTTACTATAACAGTCCAACTTTGTTTTGTGGGCAGCCAACAAGTCCATGCCAATCAACAGGTCATAATATCTTGAAGGAAGTATGTTTAGGTTCGCTTGGGTGGGCAACCTACTTATAATGAATTGGCATGTTGGTATGACCTTTGTTACTTTTCTTTTGGTTCCAGTGGCTAGTTTTACCAGCCATGATTTAACTTGTTGCAATTTCCATTTCTCAACAGTTTGAGGAGCAACATAACTCAAATTAGAACCAGGGTTAATTAAAATCGAAACAAGATGGTTGGAAATCGTACCTTCCATCTCCACCACTGAAGCTTGGTGGTCAGCTTGTCTATTATCCAAAGCTGCATAAATTTGTGGCATGCTCCTAGCCACATCATTGACTGTGGTAGCCTCTTGGACGTTGTATTGCTCTGTTGCCTATGCGGACAGTCCCTCGACAAATGTTCCTCTCCACAACCCCAACATTTCAAGGGTTCTCTCTTCATGTTATCAATCTTACTTGGAACTACTCCAAATGGTTTATTTCCACTCTGGGATGGAAAATTTTGTTGATACACACTTCAGGTACGAAGGCTCATCCAAGAGCTCTTCCCATGGTTCTTAAATCTTGAGGGTTTAAACCCCTTCTTCTTGAATCCCGAATTGTTTTTCTTCTTCTAGTCTTCATGGGGTTCTGTATTATTCTTGAATTGCTCATACTAATACCTTGCTTTTCGAATAGTATATTCCAAGGTCTTTGGCTCATCAAACTCAATTTTGTCCCGGTATGAGTGAGGTAATCCACTAATAAATCGTTGCATCTTTACTTTTTCATCCTTTATGTAGGGCACATACCTCATCAGCTCGAGAAATTTATTGATATACTCATTTATGGTGAGTTGTCCCAACTTGAGTTCATATAACTCCTTGGTCTTCCCATCAAAGTACTTTTCTGATAGATACTTCTTCTTGAAGTATTTCTCAAATTGTTTCCATGACAAGTCCTTCTCATGGATTCCTTTCACATTCCTAAGGTCCTCCCACCAAATGGAAGCTTTCCCATTCAGGTTGAAAATTGTTATTCAAGCCTTTAAGTTTTCAGAGTGGTCATGGACTCTGAAGTACTTCTTCAAGTTGAGTAGCCAAACTTCTACTTCTTCCCCCCTCTTAATCTCTCTATCAAAGGTGGGCGATTTGGCTTTCTTGAACTCTTCGGGGTCATTACTCTTGGAATGTTTCCTCTTCTTTCCTCTCGTCTGAGAATGGGAACTAGTTTTGCCACTAGAAGATTCCTTGGAGTTGTCAGTGTCCTCAGAGAGACATTCCGGTGAGTGTCTCTTGGCTCCATGTTGGGCCTTCCTTGAGGTGCTCCTCCTGGTGTAGCCACTTTCCAGACCCTGCTTTTGTATCTCAGGTAGACTTGGAGTTTTCTTAGTATGATGTATTTCCACATGAATGGGGGCTAGACCATGTTCTAGTTGCCTTTGTATATCTGATAGACTTTGCAGTAGGACTGCATTAATTTCAGTTTATTTTTCCTGCTCCTTCATCAGCCTTTCATTGTCATCCTTATAACTATTTAATTATGCCATGAGGCTTCTTACAATTTCGACCAAATATGGAGGGTTCCACCGCCCTCCTTTAATCATATTGTTCCTCTCTATTGTGGGAGCTCTACCCCAAATCATGGTGTGTCACCATCCCTTACGCTATAGTTTTCCCACTATTCATTGACTGCTTGAGTGCTGGCAAAACATTTTTTGTTAGTTATTAATCTACCAATTCATGAACAACACATATTATTACAAAGTGAAGTTAGCTTCTTTATTTGGAAACATTAGCAACATACAATGCAGATTTCCAAAGCATCTATCAACAGTAGAAGGTTTTGTTCCTCTCTTCAGTAGAGGTTCAGACAAGTTTCTTATAGAAGGGGGGTAAGGTAGGGTGTTACCCCATAAAGTTCTCTAATAATATTTGATGCGACTCGTGCATGAGCCCAAGCAGGCCAAGTGTTGTTGCCATGCTCTGATACCAATTTGCAACACACCCGAACCCTAAATACCCTTTCTAGGGATGGGGCATCAATTTTTTTCTTTTTCAAATAATCTCTCTGAGGTCTTCATCCTCTTCTACTCATCTTTAGCTTTCTAACGACTATTACCAACTCAAAATTTGATCCCTGGTTTGCAATATACAACCTCTCGAAGTTATCTAGGTGTTATTAGTTGGGGTCTTCAGCGTTCGACATTGAACATCCCTTTTCTTACTACACACATACTCCCCGAAGTCCTGAAATCTCTCCACGTGGCCTTGGCCATTTGGTGATTGACGTTTTAAGTTTTCGGTGATCGACGTTAAATGTTTCAGCGTTTGACAATCAACGATCGGCGTTCTACGTTTTTGGCGTTCGACAATCGACGATCAATGTTGATCGTCCCTCTACTATACTATGCCTCAAATATCCCAAACTCCAAAAGTTTCAGACTGTTATAGGAAAATCCCACTATGGACAGGTGAATATACCCTTGGATTCTAGACCCCTACTACCAAGACAGAAAAATGCAAATGGACACTAACAACCCTTTAAATATAGTTAAACTAATCAAAAGAAAGAGGGAGAAGGTATGATGTACCTTGTTTCGAATCTTGTCCTCGCTTAATCCAATTTGAACTTGATCTCTAAGCTCCTTAGCCAGACACGATTCCTGCAATGCAATGGACAGTAAAGAAAACAAAGACTTCCTACTCTACCAAGATTAGTTTAAACCAAATTCATCCATAATAGACAAGCATATGCAATAACACACAAACTTGAAGGAAATAGGCCAAGCATATATTAATGATAACATTAAAAAGACACTTACAATATGTAGATGCAGTTGCAACAACCTCTCCAAGTCCTCCTCGTCCAACACTTTGTTTCAAAGGTCCACGATCCAAATGACAATACTTTTGCTGATTATTTTTTTTTCACCATGAGAATGCCTCCCTTTATAGGCTTTGAGAGGCTCAACCACCTTGGTTATATTTGGGATAAGTTGAGGATATGACTCCATCAGTTGTGGCATATCCCTTAGATGCATCCTAAAGCTTAGATTCGAGCCAAACCAACTTGAATCACCTCTAGCCGTCCTTAGAGAAAAGGGGGATTTCTTCCCATGATTTTCTCAACCAATCGACGCTCCTTCAAAACGGGCAACAAGGCGCTACAACGCTCCCTGCTAGATGGATAGAGAGCACTAGCGCCCCCTGTATATGAGCAGGGGAGCATTTATTTTCCAAACATTCATCAAGATGACCAATTCTCAAGGCAAAATACTTTGTTTAGTCTGTCAAATGATGTGGTTTCTCCTTCCAACATGTTCTAGAGGATGTATCAATTGTTTCCATGGTGTCGTTCACAATGTGACATATGCAGAACAAAAATACGACATTTGCGACACTTGTGACAAAAGTGTGACACTTACGACAATGAGAATGTGACATTATCGAAGTGAGGAATTTTGACGTGTAACAGATTTCCCCCCAAAGTGTGAAGTTAGAAGATGAAAACTGATGACCAAAAAGCTTTGTAGATTTTTTCGAAGCAAGGGTATGGAGTTGGAGAACTTGGTAGAAGCTGCAAACAACCTCAAACAAATGTTACGATCTATTCCAATCCCAAGGCAGGCATACCTATGCTTGGGTAATAAATGACTTAAGGTATGGCCGCCAATAAATACACTGCAGATCCATGATGATATTGACTAAGGGTATGGCCACCAAAGATACAATGTGGATCCATACCTCAATGATATGAACTGATCGTAGCCATGAAAAATACACAATGGAGATACGAGATGATAAAACATAGCCACATACCAATACAAAGTGGATATATGTGACATTACATATATCAAAATGCTCAAGTGATTTCCTTCGCAGCTTGGGCAAAATAGATAACAAAGTGAATGCTCATCCTAGGGTCTTTGTCCCAATCCTGACATGATACGAATCTAGCCATGTGAATAGATGTTTTGATGTTGAACATGGTAGAAACCACTTGATTACCGATCATTGAGGTAAACCGTTAACAAGTGTGAGGGAAATCACCAGTGATGTCAATGACTCCCAATGTACCCTAGTACAATCCAATGAATGTGAATAAATGAGTTGAAGTCGAACATTCGTGGAATCATCCGATTAGAGGTCAATGATGTAAACCTAGAGTCGGAAGCGAGGAAGCCTGCCATTGAGGCATGCAGGTCCCAACGTACCAATTGGTCTCTAATTCTAATTCCAAGATAATGTGTTGAAGTCGGTAGGAAAAAACTTGTCGAAGGAGAGCCTTGATGTATCCCCCATCATAGACACGAAACTGACACAAGAATTGATGAGATATAGCGATGGACTGACATGGGTATGAAAACTGGTAATTTTGTAGATGGTTGACTCTCGAGCTGGATACTTCCCTTGAAAACTGGGTCACGACATGAAACTTGGAAGCATAAACACAGAGTGGACCAAAACATAATGTAGTGGGTGCTATGACAATTTTTGGATGACTCGAAGGAGTTAAAAGACTCATAGTATTGGTTAAGTGCAGAGGTTTAGCGGATTATCCAAGTGTTTAGGATGAAGGTTGAAACAAGTGTCGTGTTCAAAGGTGGTTGTAAGAGTTATTTGTAAAAATTCTCAAAAACTTGACCCACTTCCTTCAATTTTTTCCCCCATCCAGATAGATGAGTACCTCTTTTTATTTTAACGAGCTCGAGGAGGATAACACATGCTCAATATAACTCACCTTCGATAAGTCTCTCTTCCTTTGTTTAACGAACTGGAAGAAGTAAGGGTTTGTTCTCATATGGGTTCTTCAATGTGTAGTTTACTGAGTCCAGAGAAGGAAAACTCTGTGGTTTTTCATGTTTAGAGAGTCTGAAAAGAACTTAAAGGGGACTCCAGGGTTATCCTTTTTCGTAATTTTATTCCCCAAGGTCCGAAAAAGAGATAAACCCTTACTCAGAGGATGCCCTTTCGAGACCTTTTAATGAGCGTGAAAGGAAGCAAGATCACTCGACGATCTTTTCATATTTAGAGAGTCTGGAAAGAGCTTAAATATGACTCCAAGGGTTTCCTTTTTCATATAACCTTTACGAGTCAAAAAAAGTGATAAAAGTCTACTCTGTTATATTCTCATGCTTTTGCGAGTGTGAGAAAGAACAAAGATTATGCTCGTCGGTGTTACAAGGTTGTCGAAAGATGTTGCTTGAAATCCTATAAATATAGACAGTTTTGGGCCCAAAGCATTAATAACTTCTCGAAAAAAGATTAAAAACCCAAAAATGACTTTATAATAAGGAGAAATATAAAAAAATGAACCTATCAAATAGTGAAAAAGGTAAAAAA
>SNQJ01S0238740.1:0-13657 GCA_010110895.2 Picea sitchensis
CCAGTTTGAGCCTTGACTTCAAGCTACTTAAACCTTTCCTACAAACTGTGCGATAACAATTCTCTCAAGCTTCCACTCTCCTAACCCTAGCTTAGCTAAATTTACTAACTAACTTGCTGCTGTTGCAAAACATTGCTACAGCCATACTAATTCATATTAATTTGCTGCATACACTAGCTTAACATCTAGCTAACTCACTCAGAAATAGCTTGTGACAGTTGCTAAATAATCTATTTGATAAATGCTAAGTATTCACTGTTATTACATGCGATTCTGAGCTATATTTTTCTTGGCTGTTATAAAACATTGATTGCTGTAGTTAACTGATAACTTGCTGCAATTTCATATCAGCCAGCATATATTTCGATTGCCTATTGTCTATTGAGGTCTTATTATCATTGTTGTACTTGGAAATCGCTATATATATGCTATATTGTTTATGTTCCGGGCAGGTACACCAACACTCTTCTTTACCTCAATTTTTCACACATAGACATTCTTGACTTAGGTGACTAGTGAGAGGGGGTACATCTTAACCATATCCTTAACTTACCTAGCCCTTTAGGCCACTGGGGATGCCTCCCTTGGGTTGGACTTTCATCCATCCCTAAAAGTGGGGATTTCTCACCGAGGTGACAATGGTGGGATATCCTATTGTTATGCCAATTTCACCTACTTGTCTTGGGCTTTGGACACGTACAATTTGTGTGATAATAACTCCAAGCTTACAAGGGCTCCCAAACTGGTAAAACTTCCCACTGAGAAAAGAAATAGAAAAATACAGCCAACATCTGCAACCCAACACCTCTGCCCCTGTTGTACGACCTTGTATCAACGTCCTATACAATCTATATGCGCCTTCTATGACCTATACAACGCATATGTAGGCGCTTGTGTCTTCTGCACTAAGTGTATGTATGCGCCCTCAACTACTTGTCCCGCGTTTATGTACACATCCTGGACCACCTATCCGACGCGTATGTTGTTAAAATATTGTGTAACTGCAAAGAATATTCTTATCCCCTTTAGTGGATAAAGATAAAATATATTTATTATTGATTAGATCAATCCCCTTTTGTGGATTGATCATGTCGGGCATTGTAATAGGGGTATTTGTACTCAAAAGAAAGATAATGAGACCCCCTACACCCTTGGACCAGGTTTCAACTCAGTCAGGCAAGTTTTGTTAGGGTTTTGTCCACTTAGGAGTTTTAGTCAGAAAACAACAATTTTAATTGCTAAACCTAGGACATGGGAAAATGTCAATTTTGTAATAATTAATCAAAAAAGGGTAAAGTTAGTGTGACAATTAGTAAGAGAGACCCCACCTAACCCATTCCTAACCATTACCTACCCCTTTTACCCACTCATTTAATTAATTTCCCTCTAAAGCTTACCTTTCCTCTTAAAGCTTACGTCCCCCTTCCCACTTTGAGTTTGGAAACTTACCTTTGATTAAAAGCGTGGGTCCCTCCTCTCTTGCTTACATCCCTCCTATCCCCTCCACATCATCCAAGAGTGTGGACTCTACACTCCTTCCACACTCCAACACACCCTCACGTATACCTCACGCATTCCTCACTTAAACTTACACTTTCCCTCACTTAAACTTACGCTTTCCTAAATTAAACTTACGCTTTCTCTCGTAAATAAAGTAGAGAAAGCTCTCATGGGAATGGAAACATCTTATGAAACCAAGGAAGGTTGCTTTGCAAGCTAAGTGTGGGCCTTCCTTAAACCTGTACGTCCCTCTTTCATGGCCAACTCACCTCTCCAACTCACCCACTTTCCATTTCACTCTAAACCTAAAAGCCTCACGCTTTCTTTCCTTAAGCTCATGTGTGGTTGGATCTTTGAGAAGTGTTGAAGATCCAAGAGGGGTCTCCTTAGTGTCTCAAGCTATTTAAGAGACCTCTCAGTCCCTCATTCATGACCTTCTCTCACAGTATTGTTATGCTACCAAATTCTCCACTTCCTTCTCTCTCTCACTATTGTCATATTGCTTCACCGGTTTTGGTTTTGAAGAGCTTGGAGCAACTTGGTTGCTACAACCTCTTCCCATTGAATAATACAGAAATAGCTTTGGAGGAATTATGGCATTCAAGATTTCTCTGGATGTGCCACCTATTTGTGAGGTGATATCATTTTTAAATCTTTATGTGTTTTGATCAATAGTTGCTTAAGTAAATTAGTTTACTAGGCTATGTGAGGCAATAGTGTAGTTGCCCATCTATATATTTCGTGCATGCTTATAATATAAACTGTGTTGTATTATCTTTGCATGCAAGATATTATCTGTTGTTCCATCTCACTTTGGGTTTACGTTTTGCAGATCATCTCTAAGCAGTTGTTGGGATAGGTTCAAGGATGAATCTACCCTCATCTTCATTTACACTTCACAAAAAAATTTCTGTTCTTCTTCCTCCTTCTTTCACTTTTAGATCTTGGTATTTAACATGTTTAGATAGGTCATTTAATCAATATAAAATTCTGGTTTTTATATGTACGAAGTTTCTGTTGAAGAACAAAAATTTCATAATCGTTTGTGAGTGTGTTGCAGCGCAAATCAACAAGCAATAGCTTGCTGATTTTTGCAGATTCTCGTGAGGACAAGAGGGCATGTTGCCCAAATTCAATCACAACACACTTTTCCGGTCCTCCTTTCAAGAGTGGTAACGGTTTCTCTTCTCTCTAAATAAATGTACGCAAGCCCAAATGAGTGTACCCAAATGGCTTGCATTCCTTTCCTTTCAGTTTTTACTTTGCAAGTTTAGTTAGATTTGTTTTCTGTCTGTCCTTGCTTAGTTTAGCTAGATTAGTTGTGATCTCTACATGCATGCCTAATTTAAAATTATCTAAAGTAGATCTCATAACATATGCTAGCTTAGAGCCTGTCGAGGCTTAGATTAAATCTCTTTTTCAGTTGCATGCAAGTTACAGATTGTTAATCTTTATCTTACACACATGCATGCACATGCCAATTACATAATCTCTTAAGTAATCGTCTTTCATTTTCTGCAGGTTATTTCCATTGCTTCATTTTCACATGCAACAATCTAATTCAACAATTTAACTTGCAATCTATTAGTTTAAAGGCTTCAGCCTTCACATAATCGTTATTTTCAGTTTCACAAGCATTTTTCAGTTCTTGACATTTACATGCAATAATTCAAACTTCAGAACTTAATTTGCAACTTCATTGTTTAAAGGCATCAACCTTCTTATCTTTCAATTTCAGTACTTTGACAACTTTTTTTGAGCAAGCTACAAGCACTCAAACACATTGCAACACTTAACTCACAGTTTAATAATCAATTTATTAGACTTAATAGGACACCATAACCAACCATCTTCGCCATTTAAAATGGGGTCGGAGGAAGGCAACGAAAGGTGTTAGGCCAGGGACGGTCTCATGGCGCGCGATGTCCTTTCCGGGAGTACTCTGATCTTAGGACTGATCTGTGAAGCTAGGGTGGGCCTCGTTGCCTAACTTCTTGAGCATCGAGCAGTCACTTGGTAATTGTGGGAAGAAAGTTTTGGGTTGACACCTAGATAGGATTAAAATAAATCACACTTAACCACATAGTTTAATCTTTGATCTACAACATCAACACTTTAATTTCACATTTGCAAGCACACTGATCTCATTTATCTCATGCAAGTTATCTTATAATGTTGTAGACTAATTAGCTAAGTGGTTACATCTATCATCTGGAGTACTTTACATTTTCAAGCATTTCATCTATCTTGTATTCCTGTATTTGTGGTGTGATCCTTCAAGAAGTGCGCATCCACTTGGAGGCATTCTCTTGACGGGGTCTTGAGTGCTTTGCGTCTTTATGCCATTGATAAGCACTCCAACATAATTCTATCTGTTGTGAGCATGCTTGGCTTGATGTGTTGATGGTCTTTGCATATTGAATATCTTATTTTCTTGCAAATTTCAAGCACTTGTTAGTATATCTGTATATCTTGTATCTAGTCTAGTGTAGCTTTGTATACATTATATATTCTCTTATATCTAGTTTATCTATTTTGTTGTAACATTTGTAACTTGTAATTATCTTGTAACGAACATCCCCTGAACTTAGTTGACCCCTTGACCAATCTTAGGCAGTAGTCTTAGTTATCCTAGGAAACGGCCTGACTGTTCATATCTAATTATTGCATCTTGCATTTGCTGCTTGACATCATAGGCTGGATTCCCCCTGACCTTTTAACTTATTAAAACCAACTCCTAGAACATTTAATCGTAAATCACATCTAGTAACTAGGGTCTACCCCCCTTGGCTTCCCTAGGAGTTAGCCTAGACGAAAGAGGTTCAAGTCAAAGTGATAGCGTGGACTTTGAACCTAGGCATTGTGCCTCCGAGGACACACTAAGTGAGTAGGACTTAGCTCACGTTTGCAAGTGTGTATAAGGACGACAACAATGTCCATATTTGTCGCATCTGAAGCACTGGATCTCTGAAATATCTCTTCTCTGATTATGACCTGAAACCGATGGAGTCTTCTCATCTTTGAATGTTGGTTTGAAGTTTCTTTTGAATCTTCCTCCTTTCTTTGTATGAAGTGAAAGAGAATGGTTGTCATCAGGGGAGTCTTCTACTCCTCTATTTCCAAGTCTAAGTTCTTCTTGGGTACAGTCTATCCACAGACGATCAAAAGTGGGTAAGTTTTCCCTTCCACTGATGCTTTGAAGAAAAGGTTCTTAGTGTTTTGGAAGATTGTTGAGAGTGGACACCACAAGTTCTCTGTCAGATATGTCTTCTCCAATGGCACCTAGCTGATCTTTGATCTCTGATATCTTCATAAAGAAGGTAGCAACTGTACCACCTTTTGTCATCTTGGTACTTTGAAGCTGGCCTTTTAAGGTAAGGGCTCTGAGGGTGTTGTCACTCTCAAACATATCCTTCAATGCTTCATACATTTCATAAGCTGTCTTCAGGTTGGCAATACGAGGTAGGAGATGATCTCTTACTGAGTAGATGATTATTTTCCTTGCCTTGACGCCTTCTTCCCTTCTTATTTCCTTCTCTTCATCCGTAGCTGTCTCTGGTAAAGTCTTTTATATCACAATCAAAAGATCATCTTCTTCAAGGGTGATCTGAAGCCTTGACTTCCAGTAGCTGAAGTTGCTTGATCCATCAAGCCTATCTTCCACTAAGGTTCTGTTCTTCCTATTTTCAGATTTCTTCACAAACTCTTGCCAACTGGACTTAGAAAACCTAATGGCTAGGTTAGACTAGCAACCTTAGGTTTTGTTGGGCTTATGACTGCCAACAATAAGCTTTGAGTGTCACAGGAATACTTGTTGAGCTTAAATGTTCCTTCAATGAGCTGTAGGAGCCCTAAAATTAAAATTCTGCAGAAAATTGCGGAACCCTAGAAACCCTAGGGCCAAAAATCCAAAATCCTCGGAATTTCACTTTGAGAGTCTTTGGAGGTGCGCTAAGGGAGGCCGTACACTCCTATCCAAATTTCGTCCCCAACGTCCAAGTGTAAAGTGCTGAAAAGGTGAAACAAGAGAGGGCTGTACGGATTTTGCAGAAACCCTATAGGGTCGTACGGATTTGCAGAAAGAGAGGACGTCTGCTTTAATGCTTGTTCAATGGGTTTTTCAAGACCTAAGCTCTGATTCCATGTTGATTTTTCAATAAGCTAGGCTCAAGCATGAAGTTCATTCCATTTTTAGCATTTTACTTGAACCAAGATCACAAGAAGAAACACCATGCATAAGTACACAAGAAGTATCCTGGGAAACCCTTCTCAACAAGGGAAGAAAACCCAGCCAACCCTTCTCAACAAGGAAGAAAACCACCTGATCCTTTGTTATATTCTTCAAGAGAGATCTCCATCACTATAAAACCTAGCACACAAAAATGATCTCAATAAACCCTAGAAGACTAGCTACCAAGAGAGGTGCACACTTCAAACCAAGAACAAGTGTTTTACTTGAAATTTTCAAACCACACTTCAGGATATTATTCCTCAATGGGGAATTTCTACTCTTTATTTATTAGATTCCAGCTCTATGAACAAGAGTGTCTATTTTCGCACCCATTGTACGACTAATAACTCACAATATAATTAATAATTACCATATTAATTATCTTTTACATTAATTATCTTTCACTTTATGGTGGGGCCGACCTGTACCCTTTACATCACAAATAGGGTTATAGGTAAGTCTGACTCTTGTACAATATAGCAAGGGATCTCATACACCCACTTGTGCTCAACCACTAGGGACACATCCATTTGTGCTTAGCCACAGGGATGTCCACATCTCTATCTCCCTACGTCTCACAGGAGAACCACAATCACTAGTGCTCAGTCACTAGGATCACGTTCACCTGTGCTCAACCAAAGGCACGTCCAACTCAACAGATCTCTATCTGATTGCATCTCATAGGAGAACCACACTCACTAGTGCTCAACCACTAGGATCACGTTCACTTGTGCTAAGCCACATGCACGTCCAACTCAACAGATCTCTTTCTCACTGTGTCTCACAGGAGAATCATCTGGAGTATCAAATCATCTCAACTCTCTGCACAGAGGAGGCCAATACTTCATTTCATCTCTGTCTTAGAGAGAAAGACACACCCAACTCATGAGCTTCCCCACACAGGGGCACACAATATTCCATCTCCGTCTCAAAGAGGAACCACGCACCCAACTCATGGGATTCCCTACACAGGGGCACACATCATTCCATCTCCGTCTTAGAGAGGAACCACACACCCAACTCATGGGCTTCATCGCCTCACACAAGAGCACAACGTTCCTTCTCCGTCTCAGAGAGGAACCACACACCCATCTCATGGGAACACCCAACTCATTGGCTCTCTCTCAGGTCGACTCACTTAGTTTGTATCCTGGAGGATGTCTCACGCAGCTGTAATCATCAACATCAACCACTTGAGTTAGCCCATTAGGCAAGGGGTCCCATTTATCATTGGTATAATAATTAAAACATTCCTCTCAATCCTTTTTAAAACAATATTTAACAAAATTCTTTTGTATCGATGCTAATTGCTGTCGATAAACAAGTTTAACAAGAAACAACATGATTGTCCTATTATTGTCCATGATAACATAACTTATCAACATTAAAATTAGTAAAGGCATGATTTCCAATTGATATACTAATATCTAGACAATGAGCCAAGGATGCTCGACACTCTTTGTAGCTTATTAGAACAATTATATCGGGTTGTACATCCATTGTTGCCACTATCCTCGACTTTGTGCTACTGGTATCTAGTTCGGGGCATTGTATTGTGCTAACCTAGTGATTCCATATTGGTATGAGATGTATTCTGCCATAATATGCGAATCAACAACTATGTTCTCAATGGAGTGAAGAAGGGGGAGAATTGCATTCTCATGTTTGCACTGTGAAGCCTTGCTAATTGAAATGGGTTGGTCTTGATTGGGGTGGAGTCGTCCTTGATATTCATAAAGAGACCTATGATAATATCCCATTTCTCACTATCTTCAACCATATTCACAATAGATTCGTCTTGAGCTTCAACAAATCCTTGGACAATACCCTATCACCACATTCATCACCAATCATTTGCCATCTAGAGTAGTTTGGAAAGCAGAGCTCCTTCCTTTGGTGTTCCTTGGGTCTTGAGAGAAGCAAGCAGGAAGAGATTCAGTTTCGTGGTAATTGGTCAAGCTACATTCGTCCCACCCCTTCCTTTCCTAGTTTGCCACCTTCTTTCTATTATGTTCGAGATATTAACTCTCAAGCAACTTCCTATGGGAATCGATCTTCTCTTGGTACTAGAAGCTTAATTCCTCTTCCTCGGTGATTCTTGAGTTCCCTACTCACCATTAGTTGACGCTTTCCCATTGTTTATGCAATTGGCCTCTTGAGTTAGGGCCTTAGTTTGTTTAGATCTTGGCATTGGGTTCCTTCTACCCCTACCCACTGCCTTTGCTGGTTGAGTTGGGTTCATGGTTCCTTCTTGGGGAGAGGTATGTTCCTTAACTCTCAGCACATATGATCTCCCACATCAAGGTTTGATCCATTTCCTCTAAAGGGGAACGACCATTTGTGTCCATTCTTAGCATAAGAGAGGGGGATGAATTCTTCAACTTGGACGCATTGTAACTCTTGAAATCACTATTAATACAATACTATTGGGTAGAGAGGAGAAGGTAGAAGAGAGAAATAAGCCTTGAACCAATTGGCTTGCTCATAATGAGAAATGCACCCCACCATGGAGGATTTTAGAATTTGTCACCTCCTTGGTCCTCTTCTATCTCTTCTGATTAACATCTCTTGCCATTCCCTATGTTCATATCTACAACACCGCTCTCCTAGCCAATTACATAGCTTCATTGTTCCATCATTAGATTTCTTGGGATGTGGATTCGTGATGATGATTTATTTGAAGATACAATCCCTTGCCTGCCCTTCCCTCTAGTGCCATTATGTGATCAACTAATAGATTAATGTTCATCTAATCATTGGTGAGGTGGACAATCTCCTTCATCTCCTCTGCCGATTGGCAGTTGAGCTTGGTTTGATGTGTTGGTATTGAATTGGATCTCTACCATGTAAGCAAGAAATCCATACATGAAACCATAGTAAAGCAACTAAGCAAGGTACCATGACAATGTGTGTGGAAGCATAGTGTACTATCTGTATGTGCATGAACCATCTGCGGTGTGTTAGATGAGCCAGTATAGTATCAAATTTCAATGAGTCAATTGGGGTCAATTGGGCTAGTCCGCTGTGAGGCCATCATGTAGGCAAACACTGAAAGATTTCATGAATCTGATCTCTGATTGACTGAGCAGGAGTGCTCACATCTGATGTGAATTGGAACACCACACCACTGAAAGGATGGCTTAGGTACTAGTTGCCCACATGTGATCACAATCTCCTCATACCATATGAGGGCGCAACAATACCAAATTGGGCTGAAGGTTGGACAGGCAGTATATGCTCTTGACCTACCAAATACGAAATGTTGTGATGATGTATTTTGTGCCTCATATCTAAAACTGGAAGTAGAAGCCCAGTGGTCTTGACAAACTATACTATTACTTCATTAAAAAGGACAAACAATAGCCAAACCTGAAGGGATCTTGGGAACTCTTACACAATGTTCACTCCAGACAAATTATGAACACCTAATCCAGTTTAAGAATTTACCCATTGAATAAGCTTCGTGCGAAAATGAGTTATTTCAACTCTCTCACTCAACACCCTTCTCTATCAATGCTATTATTCATAAGAGGGGAGAACTTGTTGTAAACCATCAACAGGATTAATTAATGAACAGAGCAGCAGTTGGAAGCAAGGAGCACCTCCTGCTCTTCATATGCACGTGCCATTGACCATTAATGTGTGTATATATATATATATATATATATATTTTTTTTTTTCTGTCCACCAAAATGTGTTTTAAGCAGTAATACTACAGACAAAGCATCTATGTAGATATACTTTTGTAATTGATAAATTTGTGGAAATCCCAGCTAAAAGTGTGAAGAACATCACTTATTATACTATATGAAGGTTGTGGTGCTTACCAAACAGTGGACATAAGTTCAGTTGCAGTATACAACACTTCTGCAAATAACAGAACTAAGGTTTTAATGCCATCTCTATATATACTTGGTAGCACAGAGCCTGGGCCTTTTACCAGTCTATGGCTCTCCATTCTGACAGGTTCCATTTTTTGTGCACTACATACAGATTGTTAGAGATTGTTATTTGCAAATAGTTTGAGTTTTATTGTTATCATATACCTTATTAGTTTTGTTCCAATTAGTTTGGAGTGGATAGCTTTTGGTGTCTCGTCTGTTTACAAGATGTATATTTCTGTGTTCCACTCACAGTAATTAGTGTTTTACATGACAGGAAATGGATCTGTCTGCAATACTTATTGCAGTTTAAGGCCCCCTCCAATGGACATTGTGGGAATCTTCAATTTTGATGAGTCAACTTCTAGTCGGTATGGTTTTGTGCTTCTTGGAGTACGTTTTTTTTGAGCAGTTTACAATTTTTTACATGTTGCAAATTTTTTTTTGGAGCTTGTGATTTATCAAGATTACATTAGCAAATTTGACTTTGATGTGGATTGATATCTACTTTTTCGAATGCCACCTGTTTTCTCTCCTACTTTTTCTTTAGTTTGCCTCAATTCAAGTGTTTCCTTCTTTTGCCCATGTACTCTTTTTGGTTGTTCTGCATTCTTCTCCTTTCTAGGACAAGGTCAATAATTTGCTTTTCCTTCACAAGTGAGATTTGATAATAGGCCACCTTACCTATAGCATTGTTTCTATGCATGATCCATCCTAGACCAATAAATTGTGAGTTTGATTGCTAAGAGGGATTGGTGTTGATGGATAGTTTTGAATTTGACTTTGGACGTTCATGACCAGGGTCTAACCTCAATCTCATGACCAACTAGTAGCTGAACAATTGAGTCAATACTTATTAGTTGGGGATGTTTTGGTTACAAATAACTGAAATATACATAAGAACTATGAGTTAGAGGTTCAAAAGAAAAATGAGGCAAAGGCCTCTTAGGGGTTAATAAGTGTTGGCACAAATTTCCACCCTCCAATTGAGCTGATATAACCTGTTATTACAGCGATGAAAACTTGGCTAATTCAAGGAGAAAAGCCCCAAATTTTCACGGGCTAGACCCCTCTCCGTTTGGGCTAGTGCTTGCTAGCCTCAGGGGAGAGTCCCTAGGCACCCGGGGTACCTCGCTGCTGTCTTTTAAGACTGAATTTCTGCGTGTAAACCCAAAAAACAGCGAGCTGTTAGTCTTGGACAGCATGTTAAAACTGTCCAAAACGATGGAGAATATATAGTTTTTCACATGGAGGGATCTTGCTGGGTTAGTACCATGAATATAGAATAGAAATAGAACAGAACTCAAAAGATCAATAAAATCTCAATGAATAGTTAAGGAGAATCACAAATCAGATTGCAAAATTCACAAAACACCGACACGAACCAAGGTTAGAACACAAGCACTCGATTTCTTTATTGATAGGCTTGCAAGAGAGTTGGTTGCGCCACAATTGGAAAGTCCACAACCGGTACAATGATCACTTTGCTCAAAGAAGAGTCATGAGAGAGAGAGAGAGAGAGAGAGAGAGAGAGAGAGAGTATGCTGCTGCTGCTAAGAACCGACCAATAACCAATGATGACCATCCAATATATAGGAGATAAGTGTGAAGAAAATAGGAGTTAATGCGCATGAGGGAATAAGTGTGAGTAAGAAATTTAGGAATTAATGTGGATGAGGGAATAAGTGTGAGTGAGAAATTTGGGAATTAATGTGCATGAGGGAATAAGTGTGAGTGAGTAATGCGCATGGGTGAGTTATGAGTGAGAGTGTATGGAGGACAATTTTAGCTTTCCATTGCATGTTAGATTGCTAAATTTGGCCAAGGGATGAGGAAGTTATGAGTTAAAGGGAAATTCACCCTATTTTTAGGGATTTCCTAAAATTTAGGAATTTTGCGTTTAAAAGCAATTTAGGGAGAATTTTTAGAAACTAGTTGCATGGAAAGTGAGAATATGGAAAGTGAGAGGAAGAAAGTGAGAAAAATTAGCCTTGAGTGGCTAAACTTTCTCCAAACAATGCCACCTCACCCATGCACCACCTCTTTAGCTTAATTAATTCTCATTTAATACATAATCCTTGCAAAATGTGCCCTTGGTCAATGATGCCATGTAGTACCACATCATCCTGATACTCTGCCACATGTCAAAATCTGAGCCTGCCACTTGTCACTGTTGGAGATGATGATGACTGCTAAAAATAGAAATTTCCGAAAATAGCCATTCAGGCCCAAAAATTTGAAGCTTGTTGAAACTGACCCAAACTCTCCTCAAATGCTCAGAGTGACTAGGAGACCACCATCATGTGTTTACTGCTAAAAATAGAAAGTCCTCACATGCCCATGATATTATACTCGTTGGATTCCATTTTCCGCAAGGAATCCAAATCCACAATTAGAATCGACATGCAAGCCTTGGTGCTCAACCTGCTAAAAATAGAAATATGTGCCAAATCATCCCGGAAAAGGCCCAAAATACTCAGAATGTCTCAAGGATCAATAATATGTTCTCAGAATCAGAATCCGGGGCCTGGAGCTCAAACTGTTAAAAATAGAAAGTTCTTGCATGTCACCCGAAAAAGTGCTATCAGGTCTAGAATCATACAAGGACCATCCCCGTGTGCTCAGAATTGCTCCAAATTGTCAAGAGACCCACTCAAATCGTGTCTCCTAAAAAGTAGCAACACCTATTGTATGTAGACATCTCTCACAAATGTATGGGAAACCAAGCTAGCTCTAACTCTGAACAAAATAATCATGTAGTGATCATATACTTGTCTCTGATGGGAACCAACCTCTTGCTCAACACAAGTGCTAAAATCTGGGAGAATCTCAGAATGCCAGCTAAAATAGTGCATGTTGGCTCTTAACCCACAAGATTTTCAAGGGTGAAAATCGAGGGGTTAACAATAAGTTAGATACGAAATGAGTGGAATAATTGCTTCTGCATTCAAGTCTTATATATCTATCTTTCACTCTTGAAAGCTAGTCTTTCATAGTAACATGCCTCGACACAATTCCTTGGGTCCTACATCGTCATTTTTTAACTAAAATAAGAATGTGCACTAATGAACAGGAGATGTGGAATATAATCTTTTATTAAATGGAGTCATTGTTACAATGAGGTAGAACGTTTTTACTCATACATTAGGTAATTGGGATACCTAATTGTTCCAACTACCTTCACTTTGTTTTAATGACATTTTATTAACTTACAATTGGTTATTTAACCTACATGTGACCTTTTTTACTCTAATGTTAATTAAAATATTGACTCCTATTATTGGAGTGTTAATACCACAACACCTCCCCCTTAATACAAAAATAATATTTTGAAACAAAGTTATTAGAGCCATAATAGAAAAAGCCGGAATTCTGAACTAGATTGGGAACCAGGAAAAAAGGGGGAAAACTGGTCAACTAAAATGTACATACAATATTCACACTTTAATTAAAAAATTATATATTCATGTACATCAATGTAAATCCAAACCATTAGGCACTTAATATGCAAAGTTTGCTCATGTCTATAGCATGTAGGGGTGAATATAGCAAAATGGCACATAGTATGATATGTATCTAAACCAAAATATGTAAACATTGAGGCTCTAAATGGCCACTACAGTTCGTAAAAGCTCATAATAGAAGAAATCACTACAACATATTGTCCAAATCATCCCCTAGATTGGGATCTTTGTCCTCATTAGTGTTAATGTTTAAGCTATTATTAGGTTACTTTCAATTTACTAGATAACAATAGCATAGATAAGATCACTGAGAGAAACACAATCACAAGAGTACACAAGCATTTATCCTGGGAAACCCTCAAGGGGAAGAAAACCCAGCAAAACTTCCTTAATATAGATAGCCAATCCAATGCCAAGATAATGAATGAAACAACACCGAAATTCCTCTCCCAAGGATGCGCCTCTCTTTCTCTTCCTTCTTCCGACAACTGGTAACTGCAGCTTCCTTCAATACTTGCGCACTAGATGAGTGAGCTGAGTGTGTGTCTAAATGAGGCGCTGGCCTCTCTTATTTATACAAT
>SNQJ01S0238742.1:12487-23212 GCA_010110895.2 Picea sitchensis
AACAGCAATTACTTTGACTCGAGTGTCTCATCTCAAAGTCCAGCATTATAAATCATGTTAAGCTAGCCAATATTTTACAACGAGAACAAAACCAAAGAACTTCAGTAAAAGAGAGTTATGCACCAACTTTTATAATAATGACAAAACATAAAGAATTTCAGTGATGCAAACAGAAAAATGGAATCTATTTACAGGCGTTGGAGTATCAACACTCCAATAATATTTAAAAATCATAAAATATATGTAGAGTGGTCACTTTATGTTAGTGACATGTGACCAAATGTAATAATTAAATGTTGAGGTTAGGGGGTAGGTGGTTAAACCACCAAAAACATTTGGGGGTCTTGTTGACCCAAAATCTCACCCTTGAGATTTGGATGGTCAAAGGGCCAGTCTATCCTTTCAGGCTGGCATTCAGAGGTTCTTCTTGATAGCACAGGACCATCATTCAGAGGTCTTCCAGGCACAGTGATTCTTGTTCTGGACAGTTAGAGGATGGTTTCTTACAGGTGTTGAGTTCAGAGCTTGTTTCAGTGATTTCTGAGTTATTACAAGATGAGATTTCAGTTCCAGGTTTGAGTATCAGAGACTTGCAGCATTATGGGACACTTCTTGCCCATGAGGATCTTATTGACCCCTCACATCAGTTATTTGACAGCATATTCTTACTCCTTGTCCAATTCTGCTTCCAATGAGTATAAACTTGATGGTATTTGGACAATTTGTTTTTTTGGGTGATGAGGTGGCACAGGTGATGACGTGGCAACGTGAGGTGGCAACCCATGTGTGGCCCACACGCCTAAATCTGGGTCCTTTTTCCTCCTAAAACTGGGCCCACTAAGGCGCCCAACAATTTCTAAATGAAAACTGGATAAAATAAAGAAGTTTCCCAAAGTCATAAAACATTCTAAAGCAAGTCAAAAAAGTCAAACTGGGCGAGTTGTCTTCTTTCTACTTTAGCTTTAGCTTTCTGCTTTAGCTTTTAGCCTTTAACTTTTATCTTTTTCCTTTCCCAGCTTTCTGCTTTAGCTTTTAGCCTTTAACTTTTATCTTTTTCCTTTCCCAGCTTTCTGCTTTAGCTTTTAGCCTTTAACTTTTATCTTTTTCCTTTCCCTGCTTTAGCTTTCCACTTTTCCTGCTTTAGCTTTTGCTTTAGCTTTCCACTTTTCCTGCATTAGCTTTTGCTTTAGCTTTCCACTTTTCCTGCATTAGCTTTTGCTTTAGCTTTTGCTTTAGCTTTTGCTTTAGCTTTCCACTTTTTCCTTTTCTCCCTTTTCCTTCCATTCTATCACTCATGCGCCCTATTTCTTTCCATGAGGTGCACCCCTCTTACCTTTTTGGCCACAACTTCTCCATACCTAACCAGTTTTGACCCATTCGACCTCCATTCTTCTCCAGATAACCCCCAGATTTGACCAGGAGGCTTGGGAAAGATGCGCTTAGCCAGTTTTAGCAGGTATTCATGCATTGACACATGGCAAATGGACAGATTGACACATGGGCGAGGGATATTGGCTAGCTTTTTGCCCAGTTTGGAAACATCGGGGCGAATTCTTCATGCAGTCAGCTATATACGCAGCATTCTTGCACAGTTTACAGTTTGATCACTATATTGCAGGAGCATTACTACTCTCTCATTCTATTCTATCTCTCATTCTATATCTCATTCTAGCTTCAGATTCTTGGAGATTATTGTAAGAGTTCATGGCTTTTCTCTGTGATGGAGCCATTCCTTTGATTTGACATGAATAAAGAGTCTTTTGTGTTGATTTTGGCCTAGATTCTTGTTGTTGCATTGGATTTCTAACAAATTGCAGGTTTCTTGAAGCTCATCCTTCATTGGGGGTCGATTTGGAAAATTCGCACCATTGGAGTGTTCTTTTCTTGCTGATTTCTTTCTTTTTGCATTCTATTGGTTCGCTTTGCTTAGGGTTTTCCACTAAAATTTATCTAAAATCAATTTTTATGCAAGTTTTGGGTGAGGTTATCTAACCCTCATTCCAAAACCATTTTGTGCTTGTTGATTTGTGTTTTGGCAAGCCAGATTTCATCCATCAAGCAGCATGCCCTAGGGTAGCCTCCCTGTGGTTGGCACGCACCAGCCCAAAACGAGAGGGGTGTTATCATTCGTGACCTTAGGATCCACCCCTGAATTAAGCCTAGTTTGATTCCCTCAACCTACAATCCACCTAAATCCTAGGGTGTCAATTTTAGTCTTAACAAATTGGCGTCGTTGCCAAGGAAGAAGTTCTAAGCCCTGGTAGACGACATGTTGGTGAGTTTTAGTTCACCTGGCGACTCCACAAAGATCTAAAGCGACTCCACTGAGGACCTTACGTAGATCATCCCGTTTAAACCCAACCCCACAGATCCTTGTTGCAAATCCACATCTTTCCTCATCTTCATCATCTACGCAAGCCCTACTTCCTCCTACCCCTATTGCACAAGCGAATCCTTTGCTAATACCAGTTTTCCCGATGACAGGAGTAAACCAACATAGGATTGCCTTCACGCTCAACCTGTATGCGCCCTTGAACTTGGCCAACGTTGCAAATCCTTTGAATGCTTTGCCTACTAGAAACTATGGCAAATATATGCCTAAGTTTATTGGGAACAACGCCATCACTACAAAATCGCACATCAAAGCTTTCTTGGAGTATCTGGAAAACACAGGTGTGACTGAGGAAGATGTGGTCATGAGGCTTTTTGCGCAGTCACTAACTTTGGATGTAAGAGATTGGTACAAAGCGCTTGTAGTGAACAGTATTGATGGTTGGAATACTTTTCATGACATATTCATGGACAAATGATCTCACAAACAGGACAATGCTTTTCTCCTTAAATCTTTTTCCTTGATTAAGAAAGATGAAAACGAATCCATGGAAGAATTTAATTCACGTTTTATGAAAGCTTAGTATAAGATTCCACACGCTGTTAGACCTAATCCTGCTAGTGCTTTAATCTTTTATATTAAACAATTCGATGGATTATTTGGTGTTTTCTTGAAACAAAAAGAACCACACGATCTAGAAAGCGCTTTCAAGGAAGCCCTCAAGATGGAGAAGCATTTCGTCACTGCAAATCAGGCCAAGGTTTCATTGCAAGAGCTGCTAGATCCACAAGGCCGAAAGGTATCTCAAACCCCTTCTCCAGCTCTTGCTTAGTCTCTTATAGAACTTAAAAAAGAACCCAAGAAAGAGGAGGATGACTTATCTAGTAATCCCCAAGTCGTGAGCCTGCTGCAAGACCTTGTCCAGAAGCTTAATGTCCAAGATAAACCCTCCCATCCAACTGTTTCATCCCAAAGAACTTTCAATAAATAGAGGAGAAACTTTCAGGCCTATAGAAACTTTAACAACCCTAAAAACCCAAATCCAGCTCCAAGAGCAAACTTTGTAGGGAAAAACTCACTTTTCTCAAGCCCTTACTGTAGAGCTTGTGACATGCCTCATCATGAGGATACTTGCCAGTTGTTTGGAAAATATGTGCATGTCTTCCTAGGACCAGATAGTCATGAGGACCACATGGTCAACATGGCAGGAGAACTCCATGAGGAGTTGGAAGATTCTCGAGAACACCCCTATGCATCCTCATCATAAATCCAATCTCATAACAGACGTGTTTTTCAAATTGATTCTTCCCTTCACCAGGAGGCCAGGTCCACTTTAGATTCTCCTGCAGCATGGCCTGCTAGGAGAGAGGAAATCCAAAAAGCTAAGGAGGTGCACATGGCTAGGTTAGAAGAGCTCCAAAGACAGTACGTTAGAAGGAACAAAGCCAAATATCCCCACACTTCCAAGGAGCCTTCCTCATCAAACCAGCAAGCAAATCAAGCCACAAATGCTCTTTTGTCAACTCCACAAGGTCCCAAACAAAATGTCCCATCTTTCTTTGACCAAAACATAAGTGGACAGCCAGCGAGGAATGTTTCCAGCAGCGGTACAGCCACAAATCAGCAAGCTGTCCAAGGTAAATCTGCTACAAATCAGCAAGCTTTTCAAGGTAAATCTGCTCCAAATCAGCAAACAATTCAAGGTGATGTTGCTGCCCATAATGCTGATTTTACATATTTTTCTATTGAGGCCGAATTAGCCAAGGTAAAGATCCCTATTCCCCTCAAAGAGTTAGCAAAAAACCCTTATCATCAGCAATCCATTTTGAAATTTATGGGCTGTCCTGTAGATGAAGCTAATTTAAACGATGAGATTCCTGAAATTTTCCTAGGGACAAGCAGGCAAGAGAAAAACCACATGTCTTTTTTCATGTCTTTACAAATTAATGGTTTAATTTTGAGGAATTGCATGCTTGATTCAGGTGCTTCAACTAACATTATGACATTAGAAGTAATGAATCAATTAGGCTTGCAGATTACTAGGCCTTATAGAAATGTTAAAGCTATGGATGCTAGAGAAGTTGAATGCCTTGGTATTATCAAAGACTTACAATTTTGCTTGCTTGCATGTCCACAGAGGCGCACGGTTATGGATGTGGTGATCATTGACTTCCCTACTCAGTGGGGGATGCTTTTGTCTCGTAAATGGTGCGTAGATGTGGGTGGAACCTTGCAAATGGATTTGACTTATGCTGACATCCCGGTGAAGGACAATATAAAGATCTATGTTTTCAGAGAACAGAAGATGTTCCACAATGTGGAGGACCCGATGATAGGAGACAATGATCTTATGTATCCTGACATCAAAGAGCACGAGGATGAGGAGGGGGATCTAAGCAACTACATGCTTACGGACGATCTAGACCCCCCTATTCCCGTTGTTCCAGAATACGAGCCCAATCAGGTATGGCTTATGCAGTTTGATGGTTCTAGTTCTTACATTGCAATTGGCGCATGTATATTTTTCACCACACCTAATGGTATGATTTATCCATTCTCTTATCGCTTAGAGTTTCCATGCACTAACAATATGACCGAGTATGAAGCTTTGTTGCTAGGTTTGAAGAAAGCAAGGAAAATGGGGGTAAAATCCCTTAGAGTGGAGGGAGATTCCGAGCTAATTTTGAAATAGGTATGCAAAGAATGTGAAGCAAAACATCCACGCATGAGAAGGTATAGAAATGTGGTATGGGATGAGATTGAATTATTTGATGCATTTAATACTTCTCATATTGGCAGAGAGATAAATAGGGAGGTCGATGCTCTTGCTAGATCAGCCACTTTGTTTGACCCCACTCTTGCTAATCCCTACATTCGCCATTTAGTTGAGTTATCTTTTCGCCCACATGTTCCTGATAATATTACTGCTATGCAAGTTTTTGATAATGAAGAGCAAATTTTAAATTTTATGCATGGTGAGAAAGACTTTTCTGATTGTTTGATTGATGAGGTGCAATATGGGAAGGAGATTCTTGTGATTCAGTTGAGATCTAATCATATACATGCTGGTTTAATTCCTCTTGAGAATATGTTTGATAGATCAGATAGGTTTTTGAATAAAATGAAGAAAACTGATACAGTTGATGTTGCCTCGCAGGTTGATGACATAAATGTGGGTTCTAAGGAGTCTCCTCGCTACATCAAGATAGGTAAAGAATGCATAGAGAAAGAACGAAAAGAGATCATCAGTTTGGTCCATGAGTACAAGGATGTATTCGCTTGGTCGTCTAACAAGTTGAAAACCTTTGACCAAAACGTCCTTAACCATGAGATCCCTCTCCGAGCAGTGCCAAACCATTCAGACAGAGACTCAGATTCATAAACCCCAAAGTTGCCCCGACCATTCAGAAGGAGCTGCAAAAGCTATATGAAGCAAAAATCATTGAGCAGATCAGGTATTCCGAATGGGTGTCAAATGTTGTAGCAGTGAGGAAGAAGAACAGGGAAATTAGAGTTGCATTGATTTCAGGAACTTGAATAGGGCATGCTTAAAAGACAACTATCCTTTGCCCAGCATGGACCACTTACTACAGACAGTTACAGGTTCAGAGATGATGTCCACACTTGATGGATTTTCAGGTTAAAACCAGGTTGCAGTGGCCAGGAAAGATCGCCACAAAACCGCTTTTGTTACTCCTTGGGGCACTTACTCTTACATCAGGATGCCTTTTGGCCTGATAAACGCTGGTGCAACATTCCAGCGAGCTATGGATCATGCATTTAAATATTTGTTATTTAAATTCATAGTTGTTTATCAGGATGATATAACTGTGTATTCTAAAAAGAGGTCTGATCATATTTCTCATTTGCGTGCTACTTTTGACAGGTGTCGGAAGTTGGGCATTTCACTCAATCCCAAGAAGTCCTTCATGGGTATGTTTGAGGCCAAATTGTTGGGCCATATTGTTTCAAAAGAGGGAGTGCGAATCAATCCTGAAAGGGTCAGTGGCATACAAAAAGTTCCCTTGCCTAGTACTATAAAAGGTATTCAATATTTTCTTGGGCGAGTGAACTTTGTGCGCAGATTTACCCCCAACTTTGCAGAGATCGTAAAGCCCATTACAAATATGCTAAAGAAGGGGCATGACATGGTTTGGAGGGAAGAAGGGAAGCAAGCTTTCGAGAGCATCAAGCAGGCTCTTTCTCACTCTCCTACTTTAGCTAGTCCTGATTATGCACATGATTTTCAGATATTTTCTTTTGCATCTGATCAGACTATTGCTTGTGTCTTATTGCAAAAAAACACAGATGGGCATGAGCAGCCGATTGCATATATGAGCAGGTCCTTGCAGAGATCTGAGCTCAAATACAAGCCCTAAATTTGTTGGTAAAACCTTATCTAAAACCTAAGTGAAGTACCATGATAATCTACAACGATAGGTTAACATAATTAAGATCTAAACGCTAGTTAACCTAGTGGCTTTCCGCCTCTCTATGATCCTCCCCTTCCTCATCCTAGGGTTTCCTAGTTTTTCCCCAAAACCGAGCAGCAACTCCACTTTCTTTCTCTCCATGTTAGTGTTGTATGTGGTGGGATGGTCTTCCATCCCTGCCTCGTGCTACGTATGTAACACAAATCCATTCATCCACTACAATTCTATCTATTAATCAATCAAACCATATTACTCTTTTAATATCATCTTGAAGTTGTTCTTCCTTCAATAATCTGCATTTGCAAGTGCAATCTACGTTTGGGTGTGGTGTCCCCAACCCTCTTTGTGATTAATGTATGTTTAATGAATACAATTCTTTTTTATTTTGGCTACTTTGGATTTCCCTTGTACTATCAATTCATATCACAGAAATGTCTCTATTTGGCACTTTAGAGACATTACAGTTTTGCTCAAATTCTCCATCTTGTTGATCTGACTTGAGAATCATTGATCAGCTTGTACCACTTCTGCATCAAGATTGAAATTTATTTCTTATTATTGATTACACTACATTGGGGTACATTACCTTCCAGTGGGTTACCACCTTTGATGGTCAATAACATTACTAAATGTAACTACCCCCATTTTGGTATATTTGTGTATTTTTCTATGCAAATGTTCTATTAATTATGCTTTGGAATAGATTTCCCACTTTTGTAATTAATGGAATCTTAAGTACAAACGCTTCATTAAAATAGAAAAGGATATTGAAAAATAATTATTATGTCGAATATAAGGATGGAAATGGATGGACTAGATTGCCTTGGAAATTTTGAAAAAGATGATAGGTACAAGACTACACCTTCCTTGCATGCTTTTACAATCCATGCAAATTCCACCTACTCATTTTCAAGGAGGCTTGTATGTTTTACTTTCCTACTTTTCTTTCTTGGACTAGTTTCTTGTCTTTTTTATGGCTTGTTTCTGAGATTTTAGATCTTTTTCTATTGATGTTAACTTACTTCTAGAAGCTGCTCTTGTAATCCCTGTTGCTGAGTTGGTCCTGTTCCCTTTTGGATAATGACCATGTGATGCGATGGCTAGCTGTGTGAAGTAGCTATAAGAGGTGTGCCTTTGCTTGTGAAGTGTGCCTTCACTTTTCACTTGTCATATCATTGCCCTGGCTCAGGGAATCGTTCCAAAGGGACACCTACATCTTGGAGGTGAATCATTTCCCAGGCAAAATTGGTTTGGATATTTTCATTTCAAAGAATACTGTTCTACTGAAAACTTTTTTGTGATTTAATAAAGAATCCTTGTTACTGTTTTATGTTCTTGCAAATTACTTTCTTGGTGGCAAAGACTTTGCATGCATACAGTTAAATTTCTTCGTAGAAGCATCTAGAAGTGTTTTCAGAAAGACTTGGATAATTTGCTTCCATGAAAAACGCCAAGTACATTACATTAAATTAAATATATATTAGTTGAAGTGGGGTGTAATACCTTACAGTTTACCACCTTCATGGGTCATGGATTTCATTATTATTATTATTCACTTGTCTATTTGAGTGACAACAGACATGTCATGAGCCACAAATCGGTGAATTTGTCGCACCCCTACTCCTGCAAACTGGGTTTGAAAAATAGCAAACCCAAACCCATAACCAATACTGCACCCGCACCTCCCAAACCTTGGCAAGTTGATGGACGAGTTAACACATTCTTAAGTACCTGATTTTAATGGTTTGAACCAATGTTATCAGAACCATTCTGAACCATTTGAACCGGTCAGTCTGACCAGTTTTGGGGCAAAACCAGTCGGACTGCCACCCCTGAACTGTTTTTGGCCGGTTCGGTACTGCACTGACCGGTTCTGTACAAGAACCGGCCAGTTTGGTACCGAACCGTCCAATTTCGTACAGCACATCTAGGACCCGCAGATTTCAATTTTTTTTTTAAATCTAAATTGTTTTATACAGGGGGGCCTAGCAACTAACCCTAGGGACTATCACCTAACCTAGTAATTAACGGTAATATTAAATTCTTGAAGTAAAAATGTGTTACTTAAATTTTTAACATTACCATTAATTGTTTCAGGATGTTTGAGTGGTTCCAACCTGATTGGACTTCATATGGAGAAAGTAGAATTTTAGGTCCCATCAAAATTCAGCAGACTTAACAGTTTTCAGGATTTCAATATTGGCAGGATTGCAACAATTCCACTAGATTCTATCATGTATGAGGGTATGGAACTGGCATTTAATCAAGAGCACCAAGCCCTCTATGTACCTTGGTGTTGGTGGCATTGATTGTTGAACTCTTCTGTCATGACCCTAGTAAAAATGTATCCTCCACTCAAGTAAAATCACTTATTAGGCATGTTAAGTTTTTTCTATCTTATTTGAATTCTTAGAGGGTGACACTGATGATGAGGATCCTAATATAGGTAATGATTTTGATGATATGTAGTTATTTATTGGAGCATGTTTTTTTGGACTCTAGAGGGCATTTAGAGCCTCTTTGTAGATGTATTTTGATTCAGAGATGGATTGCACTCGGTGCTATTTTGGTCATATGCACTCTTACTTGCTATATAAATGAAAAACTTTTCATATTTGTGTATAAATGGTTTGGATTCATACGGAAACACATTAGTATATGTGTTTTTTTTCAAAATTTGAATATTTTATGTAGTTTCTGGTCGACCAGTTTTTTTTCTGGTATTTTTCCGGTTTGGTCTGGTTTCACATTTTTGGGGTCGACTGTTTCGGTCACCGGTCTGGTTCTGATAACATTGGTTTCAACCCTAATGTTCTTGTTTAATCCTTGAAGAAGATTGATTTAACACCCAGGCTAAGTTCATTTTCCAAATGCCAAGAATACTTCCTTCTTTCCAGCCTTATATACCTATAGATGCATTCCTCATGTTCTCAGGTACAATAGTCAGAAACTCGAGAGTTTCACACATAATGTCAACAGTCAAATGTGCAAAAATTCCAAGATATAATTAGAAAAGACAGAAGTATGCCTATATCTGATGAGATCAGCTGCACAAAGACTCAATTTCATACTAAACTACACCAGCCCTACCAAGTTTGTATACCAAATTTCCTACTTTGAAGTGTCTATGCTGACCGTAAATAAGTCCATTATTGTTGATGATTAACAACAGACGGGAGACAACAATTTAGCTTTAAGAGTTTATTATGATCAACCATTTAATAGTTAGGAAACAGTTGCCAAATTTTGCATCCACCTTATGACTATCAATCAACTTGTGTATAATTTTCATAAACCAACCAGCTTATATGTCCTATTTTGATTTTATAAATACAAGGTTTTACATGTCTCATCCATTGCTCTCACAGGAAGAGAGTTAAAGGCAGAGGCGGTTTTCGAAGCTATCACTCAACACTAGACTATTATTTTTAGGATTATTGCAGAGGAATGCCAAAATAATAAAATCAATCTCATTTGTTATTCCATTGATTATGTGAAAGCTTTTGACATGGTGCCTATAAATAACCTTTGGAAGAGATTGGAAGATCTCAAGGTTCTTTTGAGTTTAGGGCTGCTGTGACAAGGTTGTCTGAGAAAGTAATTGCTATGTTTAGGAACAACCAGGACTGGTCAAAAGAAATTAAATGTAATATAGGGGTTAAGCAAGGTTGTCCTCCATCCCCTACCTTTTTTGGCAGTTATATTGACAAGTTAGAGGTGTGTCTGGAAGATGCAGGTTGTTGGCACTGCTTTAGCTGGAATTCTCATCAACCACCTTCTTTACAAAGAAGATATTGTTCTTTTGACAAGGTGCCCCTCCGATCTTGACAAGTAACTTAGGAATATCAAAGATTCATGTGTTAGCTCTGAGATGTCAGAAAACACTGGTAAGACAAAGGTTATGATCATCAAATCTAGGCAAAACACTTACCCTAATTTTGTATATCATAATAACAGCAT
>SNQJ01S0238743.1:0-13656 GCA_010110895.2 Picea sitchensis
ATGTTTTCTTGGGCCAACCATATATGTGGAAGCGCCATGTTGTTTATGAGTCTCGACCCCGCAGTGTCATTGTTTCTCTGGGGGGTCATCTCTACAGAATACCAGAGGTAGTTCCGAATACTGTTCCACCTAAAAAGTGCCGCAAGCTAGTATCTCATACTACAAAATTTGGCTTCTTCACAATCTATTCAAAAGGAGAACAGAAGGACACTACAACCATTACAACCTCGCCCCAAGAACCTTCTATCCAACAAAAGCAGGTCGACAAGGCTGCAACAAAGCACAAAGATTCCTTTTGCACACCATCCTCTCATGTATCTCGACTTGTTGAACAACCTCAGCCTCAACAGGTTCGTGACAACCTTCCACAAACTGAGCAACGCGACGTCTCCAACAAGGCAAGTAGCTCACCAAGATGCAGATTGATCAAATGCTTTTCCCTCTCCCCTGGGAACTCAACACAATGGATACCATTGCTTCCTAAGGAGGGAGGATTGATCCAGGTAGATATCGGTGGCCACCCACCTTTTCCAACTGGCTCAAAACAGTTTTCTGACATTTTTGGCAATTTACTATTTTTAGCAATTTTTAACTTCCGAGGCCATTTTGAGGGCCTAAATGAAGGTTTTTCGGGATCAACCCAACTCAATGATGGATGAAGAAATTATTGAGGCCCCAAAATGAATCTCCTCGATGATACCTTTCCAACAGGCTATCATACGCCTAAAACGAAGATCTTATGCAAAAATTACGACCTCGGGAAGTTAATGTACTAACTTACCCAAACGGGGCCCACATGACTTTTGGCGCTTCATCTCCTAGGGTTAGGTTTTTGGATGTCTAGGGTGTTTGGCATTCTTGTTTATTGTAAAAAGGCCTTCAGAGCCTCATTGTAATGATATTCTTGCGAATGCGAGTAGTCATCACATCTCTTCTCAGATATAAGCTGCCACCATTCTAGTGAGTCTTTCACTCTGTATTTTTACAGTCTCTGTACATTTCTTTGATTAATAGAAATCGTGTATTACTGTATATCTATGTTTATGGTTGCATCTCTGATACATTCCTATTATATTATTGAAGATATGCGATATCTCTGTGCATTTCTTTATTATATCTCTGCTCTCATTTCGTGTTGAAAATAATTTGGATCATTATGGTAATGACTAGTCAGAAGTGTTAAGAAGTGATGCAGGAGCATCGCTCCCACTCAACATCCAAGTCAGCAGCCAACACAACAGCCAAGGAGGGATGGAGCAGATCCCAAGGAGAGAGGGTGCAACCCAAGCTTAAATTTTGAAATTATCATGTAATTAAATGTTGTATGGCTCAAGGAGCCGATTCATTGAATGAATTCAGGTTGCATGTACATCGCCTTTAATGTCCATAATAGATAGTAGATCTTAGGGGATCCAAATCCGATTTGGAGTTGTTGTAAATTAAATGTAATTTAATGTATTAGATGTGAAAGCACTAGAATACTCTAGAGAGGAATGCTCGAGAAGCTAGAATTGTAATAAGGTAGTTGTAGTTTATCTAGGGTAAGTTATGAAAAATATAGGAGAGAGAGGAGAAAGACCGAGACTTTGTTGCAGTATGACCACAGTAAATTATTGTAAAACATTAACAGTTAATATAGATTAGAGTTTTATTTCCAAGTATTTATGTGTGCTTGCGTGAATGTATGTGCATGTTTGTGAATTCCATGAGTCCATGTATGTTTCTCTTTGCAGGAACATTTGAATTCCCTTTTTGTGTGAGTTTGAGTAATCTGTAGAGCTCAAGAGGCCAACACAAGGTGTTCGTAGAGTGAGCGCAAGGAGTGAGCCTACACTCAGAGCAGTGTAAAAGCTCAGGGAAGGCCAGTGCAAGGAGTGCACACTTGTAGACTTTACAGGGGAGAAATTTCAGGAGGGAAGAAGAGAAAGGAGTTCGCAGACACTAGCAGACAATGTCATAAACTCTAGAGGAAGAGCGTAAGTGCCAGAAGGGCACAAAGGAAACACTCAAAGAAGTGTTTAATTCCTAGTTAGTGCAAGGTGTGCATCGAGTTGTGCAAGGAGTGCATGAAGCCAACACTTTGTCGAAACATTGGTAAAGCTCAGGAGGAAGCGTGTGGGTGCCAGGAGGGTACAAGGAGTCACTTGAAGGAGAAAAGGATCGAGCTGTTTTGAAGTTCAAGGAATTTGAAAAGCTCAGGAGAGATAATGATGGGGTTTCATAGAGAGTGAGTAACAGAGCTCGGGGAAGGTTGGAATCCTTCTAGAAAGGCCGAGAGAAGCGCAAGGAGTGCATCACGGGAATTTTTTTTTCAAGTGTCAAAGCTCAGGAGGGGGAGCACTACAGTTAAGTGCAACAAATATCAAAGAGGAGAGCGTGAGAAAAGGAGATCAGATCCCAACCGTTGGATTTGAGTGCAAAGAGAACGAGATCCATCGATTGGGGTTCTTGGGCCACAAGCCTTAGCCAAAGGAGGACAAATTCCCAGCCATCGATCTGGTACGAGGATATAATGAGAGCCATTGATCGGAATATCGTCAGAGTCGCAGAGTGCGGAGTCATGAAAGACTATTCCACAAAGGAAGGTGCGGAGGAGAGTTAGGACCGAGGTTCGCAGGTGATGATGGGTGACATCATGCAGACTACGGCCCCATAGAATTTTAAAGGGTAAAAGAAGTGCATAAGGGTTGAAAGCACCGCGAACTAGGAACTGTGGTCACAACCATTGGTCGCAGATGCTGGAAGGTTAAGCACTTGGGCGTGACATGTGGAATAAGAATGTGGACTTCTAGAGGAGGTCCTATTGGAAGAAAAAGGGCCCATGTGGAAAGGAAAAGAGTGAATCAAGCAGGGATCCGAGAGCCATTTTGGGCTCCAGAGGAAGATCCAGATACCAGGAGGTCGTGCATCCATCAACAAGATAGCATGGTGCAACATTGAGTAGTTCTTCACATTATGATATGTAAATGAAGGAATTATAGCCCACTCACTTCACCAATATGGATGATTTGTGGAAATGAAATTGGACCTTTGTTCTTGGTCTTGTACATATCTTGTATAGATATTTTAGTCCTAAGAATGGCTTGTTCTTGGGTGTAGCCTATACACGAACAACCAACTACAAAACTCTCTACTCACTACCCTTCAGCAGGCAAGTGAGGATGGCATATTTGTTGGCCCTAAGGGTTGAGTGTTTGGTTTTCTTATGCAGTTCTAATTGCAAACTCCTATGTAATCACCTCTATTTTCACTATTCTTCTAAAGGCATGTGAGGTTGGTTTTTTTGATAGTGGTCTATTTCCAAGCCAACTACTTCACATACACCATGTATTGAAATTACAACCATGACAATTCTTCTTAGCATCAACTCAACATAATCTCTTCATCAATAACACATCAACAATTCTTTTCTCATTAATCAAATGAATTAGCAGATGGTTAGTATTCCATTAAATGCCAAACATCAAAATTTACATTCTCATGCACACCAATGCTATCCTCAAAGGCTTCCTTAATGGAAAGCAAGGAGATGGATATATGACAATCTTTCATTTCTTTGACTTACGAGAACACTCCAACAATAAAGTAATGTGATTCTACGATATTACAATGAATTAGGCTCTCCCATATCATCAATAAGAGAATGCTTCACTTATTTCACTATTACTCAACATTTAGTTATGTATTCAAGTGGAAGACAACGATAAGAGAATATAAACAAAGTTACCAACCTAACGAAAACTCTCCAGATTTCTTGTTTTTATTTAGTGGCTATTTTTGCCTTTGTTTCAAAAAGTGGCACTATCGATAACACCCCTTTTTTGGAGGGTGGTCAAAACTGTGACTTGTTTGAAATCATGGCCTTGACAACCAATACCACTGCAGAAAATTAACTCTTGAATCAAAAAGTGATTCTTCTAGTAGCACCAATTTTATTTTCAAAGTCAAAATTATAAGTTAAATGAAATTGTAGCCATGACAATTGATATTGTCGCAAACAAAAAATGTGAGACTGTCTCCTAAATCGAAAAATAGTATTCCCTAATTTTTTATTATTTTTAATTCATGTTACATTATTTAAAAAAAAGATGTTATTTTAATATTTAGTTTTTAATTGTGTTAGATAAAGTTTTTTAAGAGATGTTTTTTTCCCGTCTTTTTTTAAACTTGTTTACGTTTTTTTTTCAAATTATTTATTTTTAATGTAATTTAAGAAAAAAGAAAAAAATTAATTTTCATTGAATAACAATTTTTGATTTTGGAGTTAGTGAAATGGTTTTTATTTGCGAGTTGTCATGGCCATATTTTTAATTAACTCGTAATTTTGTCTCCAAAAATAAAATTGGTGCTATTAGAATCATCACTTTTCGATTTGAGGGTCAATTTTCCACAATGGTATTGGTTGTAAAGGCCACAATTTCAAACAAGTCACAATTTTGACCACCCTCCAAAAAATAGGTGCCATTGATAATGCAACTTTTCGAAAAGGGGGTTGATTTTGGTATTTTTGACCCAAAAATATGGGTTTTTGGGCCAGAGTTTTCATTTTGAGGTCACAGTTCTCGTTAAGTCGATAACTATGTTTATAACAACGAAATGAATAGTTCCAACATCAACAAATGACAAAATTGATTTCCATACAACAACTCAACATCCAAAGTATGGTTATAGCATTAGTTATCGACAACCACAAATTAAACATTCCCATAGTTGAGATCATTTACTAAATTGGAGGGCGAGCCAGATTGAAGGATGCACACACACATTCTCAATGGTTAATGTATGGCTGGAGGGTAGAAGAAATAGTGTTTTCCAACCACATGGTCTCCACTCAATGACCCTATGACATAGCATGTGATTTCATGGGATGTTAAAGAATTGGTCCAGGTGGATATCTGTGGCCATCCACCTATTCCATTGGCTCGAAAAATAGTTTTCCACCTTGGCAATTTTTCGGCAGTTTTTCGGTATCCAAATTTTCAGGGCCGTTTCGAGGCCCCAAAAGACGTTTTTGGGGATTTGGGGCCCAGGGGATTGCCAAAGGCACTTCTTTGGGCCAGTCGAAAATTGTTCTTCTCGGTTAGACCTTTCCAACAGGCTATTGTGTGCCTAAAACGAAGATCGTATGAAAAAGTTACGACCCCATGAAATTGATGTACTAACTTACCCAAACGGGGCCCATGTGACTTTTGGCTCTTCATCTCCTAGGGTTAGGTTTTTGGATGTCAAGGGTGTTGTGTCATTTTCGTCACTTGAGTGAGCAAAAGAAGGGCACTTGCAAGTCTAGTTGGGCCTACTAGACAGGACAGAGGTTAGTGCATGAGTTAGATAAATCAAGCACATGAAATAAAAAAACAACTAAGCTAGAAACAACTAAGAAAATAACTAAATAAATAAAACTAAAATGCATAAGAAACTTTGAACCAAAATCAATCAACCAAATGACCAATGATCATGCCACCTATGGATAACTATATTAGTAGGCAGACACTGTAGAGAAAAGAGGACTTATGGATCCCCTCTTCCTCCTTGGGAGGGATCTTGAGTCCCCTATGTGAGAGCTCTTCTTACAATGATAAACTAGAAAGCAAATGGTGAAGAAATCCAAGCCTATTCTTTCAAGAGGTGAGGTGAATAGCTTATTGCGATGTTGCTAATATGATCCAAGAAGAAAAGAGGTTTCTTGAAGGAGAATAGAGGCAACATAACAATACTATGAGATTCTTAAGTTCTTAGTGCACACATGGCCTCTTTTTATAGCATGTCTTTGAGGCAATATCCAATTGGTCTTTAGTGTGAACAAGGGGCCTTTTAGGGCACCCTTAGGTCTTTGATTAGCCCCCCATTTGGATTCATCTCAGATTTGAGGGTCAAATCAAGTTGGGAGCTGGTCCAGAAGTGGGTGAGGGGATGACAAGAACCATAAATGCGCCGTTCACAGGAGTGCATGGATTTTATCGTACATAGTCGCGCATATGGAGCATGTGCGCTCTAAGGGATTCTTTGGCCTATGCACATACGTGCGCTTCCTTTAGTGTTTCAGCACATGTCAATTTTTTGACTAGTTGTATAGTTTGTGCCTTTTGGAAATGCATTTTTGGGGCTACAGATGAACTAATAGGTGTTTGGAGATGCTGTATTCTTGTAACAATTTGCATGCGATACTACGGAAGAAATTTTAGTGATAACAAATTCCCCCTGATGTGTGAGGTTAAGAGCATACGTATAGCTGAAATACATCAATGTTTCTTCTACTGAGAGTACCATTGTAAGGAAGAGTGTTGATAGGAACTGCAAGAGCGATTCATCGGAGGGAGATGGTAAACTGTGGGACCCAAACCTTTCGCTAGGTGTAGAAAATAAAATTTGTATACAAACGAGGCGGGCATGCCCCATGCTCGTGTCATGTAACGCAAAAATGTATGACATTAACTGAAGTTGTATGCTGATGTAGATAACTGCAGTGCCCTCCGGGGCGGTTTGATAATGACAGATGACAATTCTTATGGTGATCATACTCTGAAAAGAGGCAAGGACGCCTATAAGAAGTGTCGATGACTCGTAGGCATTGATGGCCTAACAAATTCAGAGGTCTTCGGCTAGTATAGAATGACTGCAATAGTCACATAGTAAGACCCACCGTAACATGAGATTGTGTTGAAGTCAAATGTCATGGGGGTCAATGACAACAGAGAGAAATGATGGTTCTCCCTGTGCCATCTGAGACTCCTCATTGTAAATGTAATGAGAGTCAATGTATTGTCACCCTTTTGGAAACTGTGCTGATGTCGACAGAAAGGGAGACGCGACTCCAAGAAGCAAAGGGATTCATGAAATCCACTAGATAAGATCAAGAACTGATAGAGAACATGAACGAAGTCAAGATGCAGTGAGACTCAAGACTACCCTTGGTTGGGGATATATGTGAAGGGTGATTGGCAACAACCGTGAAACTAGGTCTAGTGTCAGGGGGACGACTAGACATGGGTTAAATTGTGCTAGAGGCGTGAAAAAGTGGAAAAACTCAGAGATCAGAGGTACATGGACTATGGGATACTCGGGGTTTATGGACGATGTCAACATGATTAGAAGATAGTGAATGCCCCAACCAAGGGCGACATGGGTTGCTTTGCCAGAAAAAGAAGGTCGTCAAGGGTGACAACAAAAAGATAAGTAAATGCTGGAAACAAAGGCTTTTTACAATTACCAAATAAATAAAGAATAATTTGGGATGACTGTACAGATACAAAAACGTGTGCCCTAGTGCAAGATGGCTTGTCTTGTGAGGGTGCAAGTTGTGTGGAGAACTGGTGGAGGGTGGAGGGCCCGTGGGTGGGTTTCTGTATGAGGTAGATAAATGGATGGCAATATGCAGATGGGTAAACTAATTGTGGATGAAATGGAGGGTTAATGATACTACAGAGGCGCAGTAAAAATAGAACCATGATGAGATAACTTGGGAGTCCATTAGGGAAGCTAGAAAAATAAGGAGAAGGAGTATGTGGATGATTCTCGGAAATGCGTACAACTATCGGAACTCCCATCCCTAGAGGGTGAAAACAACATGAGTGTCAAAGTGACAAGGGGGACTATGAATGGGACAACTCATGTGGGGAAGAGTACTACCGGGTAATAGTACCAAAATGTAGCGGAGGTGACAGTACTGTAGAGCCGGAGATAGGGATCGTAAAGGAAAATGTCGGAGGGAGTGATTGGAGATGCAATTGAGATTCAGAGGGAATGATTACATGCAAGTGTCGATCATATACCTGAAGGAACCGCGCTGGTGTGTGATGACCAAGTACCTGCACACATTAAAACCGAATACCCGACGTGAACAATCTCTGAAAATATAGAACATATAACAGTTATTTTATAATTTTGAACATGAGCATGCATACCTGGGCGTGATGTGAGAAAAATGCTTCCCCGGGGAAAAGTGCAAATGATAACCCGAGGAAAATGATTGTGTAAGTGGTCGAAAATGGTTTGGAAAACGGAGCTTATGGGCTCCTGTACCAAAAAATGAAAGTGGGGAAAAGGGCTTAGATATGGATGGTGGGCCCATAATGCCATCCCAGTTGCACCAACACTATGGGCGATCAGGTGATAGTTTGGTGGGAGGACATGGACCTCCCCTTTGCTCGAGGACTGATGAAGAAATATAATGAATTATTTTCATGGGAGCATTGGTATGGAGTGTCGAAGGAAGCTTAGGCAGATTTGTGTGGCCTTCTGCGGCTAATGTGTGGCAGATGTATGGGATAGATGGGAAATGATGAGTGTAATTCCCATATTCTGCGCATATGGCACATGATAAATTGGTTCATATATTTTGTTTGCGTGTTTTTGATGACTCCGTAGTAGCAGGGGATGTACTTTGTGGAGTGGCAAGCAAAAGGGGTGCTTGAGGAAGATGGATAAAATTGCATAGCTCGGGAAGAGAAGGACATTTGTGAGTGGGGTGTCCTTCTTTTTCACATAAGACGCAAGGGAGTTGAACTCGGGGAGGTAGTGGAGCTTTGGTCACGTTCTGCCTTCGTCTACCTGTGGTAGTGGTGGTATTGCTGCCCATTGGAGATGGTAACGGTGGGGCAGGATCATGTAACGGGATTTGCATCGACAATCCCTCTGTCTGAGGAGGGAGATATGGTGGAGGCACCATAGATGGTGGATGGAGATACCATACAGGGATGGCAAGGACCAGGTTGGGAAGAGTGAGGATAACAGTGACCTGGAATGCTTCGACTCCAGATGGAGGGTAGAAAAAGGGAATTTGGGTAATGGCCTGGGGGATTGTCTCCCAAACCGAGATTTTCCCCTGGAGGGGGGGGAGGTTCATGACAAGTGGTGCGGTGGCGCTCTTAGGGAACTCCTGAGGTAGTATTTATTCAACTGGTGGAGCTTTGATATGGGGAGGGGACTTAGTGATAGGAGTCTTGTCTCCAATGTTTGTTCCTTTAGAGGAAACTACACACACTTGTGTTGAAAAATATGGGTTTAGGAACGATGGCACTCCCTAATAAGTGCCCAACATGGATGGGTCTTGGAATAATCTAGGGCCAATGTTGACAACTGGAAAAACATCTGAGCTAACATGGACAAGGGGGAGGATGTTATCGATGTTGGCGGAATGTTTAGGCTTGTAATGTGTAAGTTGGTCGATGGTGGCGATCTTCCCATTATGGGGGAACATCATTGTACGAAACACAGAAGAGGCGACTGCCTTCATAGCATACATGTAGTTGCATCCAAAAAAAATATTGTAATCAAGTTGGGCGTCGATAACTTCAATGTCAATGAGGATTTTTTTTCCCCCAAGTTCTATGGGGACATTTTGACAAAGCCCTATGGAGGATGTTGGTCGATCGTCATAAGCTCGAAGGGTGATGGCAAATGGTACTAACTCAGGGGAGCCAAGTTTCTTCCATACGTGTTTAGACATGATGCATGTGGATGCACCTTCATCAATGATACACCGATAAACTATTGTGTTCCAGATATTAACTGGTATCTGCAAGGCTACTTGGGCGGGAAGATCTGGTTCTCAGCTATCTAATCAAATGTGATCAGTTGCATGTCAGCTGGGTCGACTGCCCCCAAGGCAGAAAGAAAGGATTTTTGTTGTGATGGATAGGTTTGGAGGACCTCCAACACATACATGGCTGTAGGAGACTATGATAAGTCATCAACCAGACTATAATTATGAGCAAACCTAGCATGAGGGTTATTCACATTCTACCGTAAAGGCATACGTGTTATGCAGGGAATGGGTTTCGCGTTAGGATGTGGAATCATCAGTGGTTGTCCTATAGTAGCTGGCAGTGTTTCTGAGGTGGTTGGGGTAGAGTCGAGAGGCATACCGTATTAACGATTGCGGGTTTGTAGAAGAATTTCTTCACCAGTGAGGAGGACACTACGATCAACCAGATTCCCAGGTTGAGTGGCACCTGAGTTTGGATATTGCCCCATTTGTGGTGGGGCAGGGTTGATCACTTGTTGGGTGTTCATCACAGCTTGGTATGGTATGGGGTTTTGAAAAACAACTGGAGGTGGTGGTTTCAAGTACTGTTGTGGGTTTCACTAAGGGGCAGGTGGTGCCGAAGGGCCCTATGATTTCATGGATTCCCTCATCCATTGGAGATCAAGAATTTGGGGGCAATGATGAGTATAAATTCCATACTCACCACATATAGCGCAAGGGAAGTTAGTCCGAAGATTGTTTTTCTTCCCTTGTCATGGTTGAGGGTTATTGGTGCCCCCTTGGGGGTCTTGATATTGGTTTCCCCCAGCGGGATGGTTGTGGGGGTCATTCCCTCATGGTCCTGGGTTGTCATTGTTTTGGTTTTTTCCTTTCTTCTTATGAGTTGGATTGGCTGTATTCAACTGTTCAAATGTATGAACCTGTTGAATGGGAAGGGGATGAAAAAATTTGACGCCGACATGTGCTTATTCTGGTGGAGAATTAATCAGCCGGGGAGGACTAGGAAATGGGAAATATGGATTGTTTTGTGGATGGGATCCATATGGCGTGTAGGAAGTAGAGGTATTTCCACTACTTCTAGGGTTATATCCAGGGGTTAGGGGTGGACCCGTACTAGATTGAGAGACCAGATATGGCATGGGTATCGGTGGGGGTGCCCCCAATGACTGGGGGGGAACAAAAGGATATGATTGTTGGTAAGGGGGAGGAGGGTAGTAAGATGGCCCTCCATATATCGACGAATATTGGGGTGTACCATACATAGGTGGTAGTTGGATGTATGGATTGTGGTGTGTTGTGGTACAAATCAATCCATCCGTTGCGTGAGACATCCCAGGTTTTTCCTGGATGAATGGTATGGGTCTTGGTGCATCATGTATTACTGTGTATAAGTAACCTGACTGGGCATAAATGAGGTCATACTGTTGAGCCTTGCTGATGGCTTCCTCTTCAGTTTGGGGGAAGGTGGAGGCCACATCTTTGGCAAGGATAGAGATGACTGATCTAAGAAACCAATCGAGGCATTGTTCTTTGGTGGTTTTGGCTTTGCATAAAATACGTTGCCGACGCCATTCGTGAATGTGGTCAGCGTTATGCGTGGCTGAGGATTGTTTACACTTAGAGAGAAGTTCTATACCATTGTCATGACGAACTGGTAGTTGAAATAAGGTCAAAAATGTTTTGGCCAAGGATTCAAAAGTCACATGGGACCCTGATTTTTCGTCCACATACCATTTGGCTAATGGACTAATGAGTGTGCACTGAAATAACCTCAAGCAGACAGAGTCGTCCATGATGCTATTTGAGGAGCACCATAAGTGGAAGGTCATGACATGGTTGGCAGGATCTTCCCCCAATTTTCCTTCAAATTTTGGAATATCTGAAGGTAGTTTGGTAGGCATAGTGGGCCATGCGGGGTTATGCAATATAAGGTCATTTGTGAGTTTACTCAAATCAGGGATGTCGAGGGATGCCAAATATGGCATGGGGGTTGGTGGTGGAGGATTAGTTCCAACCATGGTTGTACTTCTTCTTTGAGAGGAAGTTTGCCCCCTGCTTCCGTGTAAAGGAGAGCTAGTGGATGGTTGGCCTTGGGAATTGGACCCAAGTAAAGTGGAACCAAGTAAAGTTGATCCCAAAATAGTAGCACTCACAGGGGTGTGATATGGTTGAGATGATGAGTTGGAAAGACTAGGAACTCCTCCGAGGATAGGAGGGAGATTTAGCAAGCATCGGGAACGACGGGGATTCTGTGGGTCCCCTATGATGTCCGACTAGCAAAGTGAATGTGTGTAAATGGTGATGAGAGAAATAAATGAACAAGAGACTTTTTATAATTTGGACCTTCACAATATATCTCACAATTGCATGTAATCAAATGAGCATCATACATAAATCAATTGAAAAGAAGCATACATGTGGGTAGGTGGATTTTGTCCACGTGGGAGAAAAAAGAAAACAAATGCTCATGTCCTTCCTCTCAAATAACACTGGACCTTCCAAGAGCACTCAACAGTGGGGTATGAAGCCACCGAAAGAGGAACTAGTGAAGGATGAAATAATCAGTTATAATGAGGGGTAGAGGGTGCATATCCTGAAAGAGCCGACGATATTTCCCAATAGCCACACAAAATCTGATCAAGGTGCAATTGAAGCCCACAATTGCCACCTAGGTAGATGTCCTAAATTTGGTCACTAGGTACCTCGGTCAAAGTGTGACATTTAGATTTTCGGTCTCAGAAATGGGTCACGGGCTGGATCCCTTCCAAGAGTTGGGTGACTCAAGGGGGGACACCTAGAACAACCGGGCCTCGGCCTTCGACCCTTCATGGGTATCTCCCTGCTTTATGGTGTTAGGAACACTTGAATTGGAGGATTTTAAAGTTCCCTATTTGTCAACTTCTAATGTTTGAAGATGTGAGAACTAGATAACGGGGGGTTATTTGGATGCCTACCCCCGAGATCCTACCTAGACTAAAAAATTTCTTTTGGCACCTCCTATGGAGGAAAACTTAGTGAGTTTTTAGAATTTTTTTAGATGTGGTTGGTTGAGAGATTGAGGGTGTGAACCAATCTCATTTGAGTTAAGTGGGTCTGGATAATTTCTTTAAGAAGTAGTGTGACATTTCAGAATCCCTTTGGAGGAAACCTACTTCAACCTCTAATATTCGAGATGAAATTATGTGAGTGAAGAGTGACTTTGTGTGTGAGCAAGTGAACAAATGTGCCAAATTTTAATAAGTTAGGTGTCAATTTGCAACATGTGGAATTCCTATGGTTCTTACAAATCTTGATTACCTATCTTGCTAGATGTCATTGGTACAACCTTGCGGAATTTTAAAGTCCCTAAAGAACTAGCATGTCGACATATGGGTCCTTACCAATCCTTTAAACTCCCTAATGTGATTTAATCTAAGAAATCTTTGAAAAGACTATCCTATATTTCAAGCATGTGGGCATGTATAGGCCCGTTACTTTGATCTTTAAATTCTCCTAGTGATGTAAACTAAGAAAGTAATTTCAAAAACTATCCTAACTTTTCAACATGTGGGCATGTATGGTCCCTTACAAATTTAAGATGTTTTGAAAAGAAACTAAGAGGAGCCCTAGGGGGGCTTTGTCCTCTCCTAAATATTTTGTTAAGGGAGATGAAATATCCCCTTAATCACTTTTCTGATTCTCAAGATCGCTCTATGATGCGAGAGAAGAGCATACTCAATGATTAAATTTGATTTATGGTCCCAATGCAAGTGTTTTTATATGTGATAGTAAAGAATCTCAACTTAACTTTTACAATCAAAACAAGAAATCCATGTGGCAACTCAAAAAAAGAGAGGAGAAATATGGTTCTTTTTAAACCCCTAAGTGCCTATGTTTTGACTAACCCTTCATGTGGGAAGGGAATCTAAGTGTGGTACATTTACAAATTGAATAAAAGCAAGATTTTGAAGGCTAGGGGCCTTTAAAACATCACAAAAACTCTTACAATGTTGGAATTCTGGACAGATGTGCGAGTTATAGTACAGACAGAGGCACAGTGGGCACACAATCTGCAAAGAATAGAAGACCCTTTGGCACACTGTGCACAGAGAACAAAAATGTTGTGGGTGCACAATTCTCTGAATGCGCGTTTGTAGGCTGAAATACCCGTGCATGTTCTGATACGCGTCGGG
>SNQJ01S0238745.1:3307-13656 GCA_010110895.2 Picea sitchensis
TAATTATTATCTCTCAAATGAAATTTTATTTATTAAACTTAAAAAAAAAAAATATATTTAAATCTCTTTTATTTTCACAAGTTACTAAAAAATAAATCACAAATTAAAATAGTTTATCTCATAAAAGCAAATAAGTTCAACAAAATAATCAAACATAAGAAAGTTTGATCTGTGTCAAAGTAAGTTTTAATGACCATAAATATGGAATACTTAGTAAATCTATGAGTTTAAAAGGGTCAAGAATATTTATAAACCTCATTCAAGAAGACTAAGTTGAATTAAGGAAGAAAGTTCAAAAAGTAAAAGAAGATAAGGAAGAAAAATTAGCAATATTGTTAAGTTGGATCCAAAGTGATATTGAAATTCTTTTTCTGGTTGAGACATGGGAGCATGAAGAGTCTAGGGTCCCTAACATAGAAATTTTTGTCTTGTGGTTCACATGGAACAAGAAATCCTATCACAGAGGGATTATAAACATAGATTGTTATATAAAAAAGAACAATTCTCCTCACATTCAACGTCATAAGATAGACCTTCTCAATCAGTACATTTCGATAGAAATATTAGACACGTCATAAGATAGACCCTCTCAATCAATACATTTCGATAGAAATATCATACACGTCATAAGATAGACCCTATCAATCAGTACATTTCAATATAAATATACATCAATGCTAAGAATATTTATATAGCGATTTGTTATTCACATATATTAATTCTATTGTTTATAAGAAAAAAAATCTAGATAAAAATTGTCCCTATAATACGTTAGAACAAGATATTTATAATATGATAAATGAAGGTAATATCCTCTTGTTAGGAGACTTTAATGCTAGAAGTTCAACTAACCAAGATATTATTTTAAGCAATGATTCCAACCCTAATCCTTTATGGCTAGATGATGACCTTGTTTTTGCTAATAAATGCAAAATAAACTATGAAGACTTGACTGAGAATTTGTTTCTTACTGAGCTAGTCAAACTCTATAGTTCTCAAGACCTAAGAATTTGCAATGGTGTATTGAAGTGGCCAAATTCCAACCATATGACTTGTATTCATGGGATAGGTAGTAGTGTCATGGATTATGTGATATCCGATATCCCTGTATCCAACCATAATAGTTAGTTTTGACCTTTTAAATGACCATGAACCTAAGTCTGGTTATAAACCTTTAACCCTCACTCTAAACTTTCCCATGCAGAAAAACCCCATTGAATAAAATTCCAATAATCAAAGGCACCTCCTTTTTTACAAAAGTAAAGTTGTTTTTTTCTTAAAGGATTTAAATAGTGAATTAAATTTCCTAACTTATAAGGACAACATCACAATTTTACAACAACCCTTTCCACTTCCACTAACAAGTTCTCTTTCAAGGTGTCACATAAAACAAATAATAGAACAACAAACCCTTGGTATGATAAGGTATGATAACGAATTTAAAATTGCTAGGAAATCCATTAGGAATGCTTCTAACGAGTCCTTAAAACTCAATAAGATAAATAAATACAAATCCTTGATTAAAAGGAAAAAAATGTAGTATATAAATAGACAGCAAGAAAAGCTTGTACACCTCTCTAAGCTTGATCCTGAGAAGTTTTGGAGGAAAATTCTAATTTGTAAAACTAAAGAAAATAATATGATTCCCTTGAAGGACTGGAATTCCTACCTTAAAAGTATTTACAAATTCCCTAATGTCGTGGACACCAATCCAAATGATCCTACATAGGATGAAGTGTTTCTATGGACATAGAGTTTGAGTTTAAGCAGCTTGCAAATGGGAAATATAAGGACATTGAAGGCTACCAAGATGAAATTTTTAAAATTAAAGGCCTATCCTCATCCCTCACATACAAAAGCTCTTCAATTTAGTAGTCAAGCAAGGATTTCCTAAACCTCGACCACAAAGCCTCATTGTACCTATTTTTAAAAGTGGTGATAAAAAAATTCCCTCTAACTATGGGACCATTATGATTAGCCCCATTTTAGCCAAGTTGTACGGAATTATTTTGGAAAAGAAGATTATTCTATGGCTAGAAAGCCAAGGAAAAAGAGTTAAAGACCAAGCTAGATTTAGGAGACATCATTCAGTTGTGGACCACCTTGTTACACTTAGGATCATTGTGAAGGAGTACCACAATAATAAAACCAATCTCTTGTGTTGTTTTGTTGACTTTAGAAAAGATTTTGACACAGTTCCTAGGACAAACCTTTGGGTTAGGTTGGAAGAGATAAAAGTGCATGTTCAGTTGAGTGTTGTGCAATAAGGTTGCATGAGAATGTTATTCCAAATTTAGGAGCATGAAGGGCTAGTCAGGATAAATTAACTACAATATTGGAGTCAAGCAAGGTTTTCCCTTGTCCCCTACCCTTTTTGGCATATACATTGACAAGTTAGAAGATTGTTTGGAAGAAGTAAGTTGTGTCGGTCAAACTCTCACTAGTATAGTCATCATTCTTCTTGTTTATGCCAATGCTATTGTTCTTATGGTGATAAGTCTCCACGATCTTGGCAAGAAACTAATAATCCTCAAGGATTGGTTCTCCAATATGGGTATGATTGTTAATATAGACAAAACAAAAGTCATGATAATTAAATCCAATAAGATCACCTACGAAACTTTCGTATATGAAAACAAAAAATTGGAGGAAGTTCCTTCATACATTTATATCTCAGAATCAAAATTCAGCCGAAGCTCAACTGGAATTATGGTATTGAGAAAAGGATAAATGGAGGGCGAAAAACTTATTATGGGATTGAAAACAATTGTATTTCAATGGATCTTTGGATATGGGATAAGGAAAAACTCCTCTTTGAGATTCTCATTACTCTTGTTATTCTACATGGATGCGAAGTTTGGGGATGCAATATCTCTAGAGAGTCATGGAGAAATATAGAGCATATTCAAAATAATTTTATAACATATAATCTCAAAATTAAAGGAAATACACCATATCCTATCATCCTCACAGAATAAATCCTTTCCCCCACTAAGAGCATGACTATGACCAAATATCTATTGTATAAGAACAAGTTGAACAATATGGAAGATAATATGCTTCCTAAAATTACTTCAAACTCTAGCCAAAACCACATTCGACTTAAGAGGTGATGGTATAAGGATGCACAATCTTGGATAAACTATTGGAGAATATAGGAAGAGATAATATTGTAGAATAAGGATAATATTAAAAATATTATTACATCAAAATTTAAGGAGAAAATGTGGTGGGATAAAGATTTAGAGGAAAAAATTAAAATTAAAATATTATAAGGAGGTATCAACCATAATTTAGAACATAAAAAAAATATCTCTTTGTTTTGATAAGTGTAAAGACAAAAAATAAATATTGCTAAATAAGAACAAATTCTCATGAGCTCCAAAGTGAAAATGGGTGTTGGTAAATTCCCAAAATGACGCGAATGAAAGAGTCTGTCACCTTTGTGACACTATGAAGGTTGAATATGAAAAACACTTTCTCTTATAATGCCCAACATATACCCAAATTAGATCTCAATTTCAAAATATTTGTCACGCTACCCAGCTTCCTGACCTTTTAACTTAACAAAACTATGATGATCTTGGAGTTCTTCTTGTAATGTTTTTCCAGCACATAAACACAATTCCAAAGAATTCCAAGTAATCCCCTACCTTCTATAAGGTTCCATAGAGCAATTCATAGACCAATTCGGTGGACATCATCATTATTATCACATATATTTTATTATTTGTAAATTTTCCTATCAATTAACCGTTAACATGATGTAATACTTATTTTATATATGGATTTTCAATTTGTTGGACATCATCATCATTATCACCAACATTTTATTATTTGTAAATTTTTCTATGAATTAATCATCATCATCTAAAGATTTACTTTGTATATGAATTTTCTTTGTGAAAACTGATATCAACTAGAACAATTAGATGACATCCTCGTCATCATCATAAAAAAAACTTATTTTATATATAAATTTTCTTTGTAAAAACCTATATCATCATCAATTAAAATATTTTTTTAAGACTTATTTTTATGACCTTTCGATATAAATATATACATCATGATAAAAAAATATTTCACCATCATCATCATCGAAAAAAACTTATTTTATATATGAATTTTCTTCGTGAGAACTTATATTATCATTTTCAATTAATATATTTTTTTCTAAAGACTTATTTTATGATTTTTTCATATGAATATATACATCATCATAAAAAAACTTCATTAAAAAAAACTTACGAATTTTCTTTGTGAAAACATATATTATTATCATCAATTAATATATATATATAATGATGTTAGAATATGAATATGTACATTATCATGAAAAAACTTTGTGAGAACCGATATCATCATCTATAATAATACTTTTTAGATACACTTTTTTTCTAAAGACTTATGGCATTTGGATATGAATACATTTTTTTTTTCTTTCTAATATATTTTTTTTCTTTGTGAGAATTGATATTTTTGAACATTCACCACATCTATGTTCACAAACATTAAACATTTTTTTTCTCAAATAAAATGGGTATAACTCCAAATGAAGTGGGACTGGGAGGCATCTGGGTATATCAACAAGTGTTGCATGGCAACGTAGTCCCTGCCAGGTTGGAATGGGAATAAATGCACTGCTATGGCAAGACCGAGCAGAGACACGTGGGAAGCAGCTTGAAGTACAGGTGGTATCCATGCAGAGGATGACAAGTGGTAGTGTGTCACAGGCCAGCCATAAGACATTGGGTTGGTAGATGACCCCCAAGGTTAATATGCAAACGAGACAGTTTTTTCCTAGGGTGTGTATAGTTCAAACATGGGACTTAGAAAATTTATGTCTCAATGACTTGAAATAAAGGTTCCTGGAAAAAAGGACCAGGAACCAGACACATTAAACATTCAAATATAATAAATACAATTTCTTGACATGGAGCATAGTTGAAGGAAAAAAAATTAGCATTCTGAAAGCAACACACAAAAATTGTTCCCGAATTAGTTTTCTTTGAAATTTATCAAAAATTAATAATGTCTGTTACATATTTCTGGAAATTTAAATCTTTTTGTCATATAGACTGGGATTGGGGATCCCTCGAACCATAAAATAAATAAGTACAAGAAATAGGACTGTAGAAAGAAGAAGTACGTGACGGTAGAGATGAAGACCTGAAAAGAAGAAATTGGAAGTTATGAGTCTTTGGTTAGAAATTTCTATTTAAAGAGATAGAATAACTGGATTGATAAAGAAAGCAAGATGTGATCAATATAGACTTACTATGAAGCCAATGCGTTTTTGTTGCTATTGTCGACGACCGCTAGAATCGTGCCAACCGGTTGTTGCCCTTCGTCGGTGAGCTTGTCCATTCTCCATTGGAACCATTCTTCAATGTAGCTTCTCATGGGGGCCACATTGATTCCATCCCGGATTTCTATGTCGAAAAGGTCATTTTCTAATTTTCTTAGGTCCATAGAAATACTATGCAGAGTCTGTTCAATTTCTTCATTGTGTGCCAAATAGTCCACTAGCCAATTCTCAACGTCATCTTCACCATATTCAAGGATGTCGTAAAAAAATTCTAAAGGCAACCCCTTTAAAATATCAAGTTGTTCATCGAAGGATTGCTTGGTCAAGGACAAGGATTTGATGATTAAGTTTGGGTCTTGAACTTCATTGGTACTTTCGGCTAAGTCTATTTGGGTCAAGTTTCTGAATAATTCTTCTTTCTCTGATATGGCTTGTTCACATGATTCAACAATGAGTTGCAGGTTCTTAACTTTCTCTTTCCAGCATGCTTTTAATTTTTTGATCCGCTTTGGGGAGGGGATATCCTCTCGTCTACTTTTCAGATCCGAGTTGTTGATGGCATGGTTGGAAAAAGGGATCACCGTTTGTTCATAGAAACATTCTTCATTTTTTAAATTTGTCTACAAATGTCCATGCAAATCATTTGCCCTCTTTCAAAAGGAAGCTATATTTTGTGATGTTTCTCAGGCTTCAGTAATTAGCTGCATTCTTTTCTTGATGTTCTTCTCTACAAAGGCTCTACAGGATGTGAGGAGGCTGGAGGATCCTTTTAACTTGGCTGCAGGGGTAGCAGGTATGATTTTTGCTAAAGGACTGGAAAACACTGGGGTAGCAATGAAAGATTCCTCCAATTCCTTGATTCGGTCGTTCAGTCTGGCATTCTTCGCTTCAATTCCTCCAATGGAATCATCAACAACATCAATGGTTGCACGGTGAAATCAGGAGATTTAGGACGGATGCATTTTCCTAAAGTTAATCTCCGTATAATATTTGCCTTTCTTATTTGTTACATCTCTCTTTTCAATGATTAAATTTTTAGATTGGCTGTTAAAAACAACACTCTGGAATACGAAGGATTCATCTTCGTAAAAAATGTCAGTCTCAACTATTTCCATTGTGGAAATATGGTGCATCGCGTCCACGGATGGATCAACTTTGTGAAACATGGCATCCACAAAAGTTTCAAGTTTCATGTGCTCACTTTCAATTTCGGGTTCTTCCGCCTGCCCTACAATGTTTTTTCTCTTCTTCGTCAGGGGAAGCTTGTGAGAACTATCGATTTTTCCGCAAGGAGGGTTCTTATATCCTCCTCCGTTTGAATATTTTTGGGTTGCTTTCTTACTGGGGTGGGTCGTTGAAGCGATGCTCCTTGATGTCATGCTCTTGGGAGTTCTGGCTGGGGACTGGACACTCTTGTCACCTGATCCTTTTCCCTGTTGTCTGTACAATTCAGTTTCACTTTGCAATGTCTCTACGTCGCAATCGTTAAAAGAAGGAGTGTTGTTTTCACTGTCTCTGTCTTCGATTAGGCGTCTATGGATAAAAGAGTTACTAAAGCCAACTGATAGTAAATGTTCTCGAAAAATCCCATTAGAGTTGAACCCTTTTAGCCTTTCAGCATATGTTAGGTTCAAGTTCTTGGAATGGCCTGGGAATTCGTCAATCTTGTTGACATTTCTGCACACCAAGTCCCCGACTTTCCAGGGCAGAGGAATGAACTGTTTGTTTCTCTTTCCATAGAAAAAATGCAACCAATGGTTGTATTGCCTTTCTATTTCTGTAACAAACATCTTGTTCGTGATGTGGCATGGAAGGAAAGAAGGATTTTCCTTGGAGCCAAATATCATTATTACACTGTAATTTTCCTTTCGGTCAAGCGTCCCCTTCCTGTCCAAAAACTTGGTTTCCTGGCCAGACATCTGGGGAGTATCCTTTCCTAAAAATAAATATTTGAAAACTGAGACAAAGTCATTAAAAACCTCATAAAAACAATGGGAGGCATTGTGTCTCCACAAGGCCTGGTACCAAAATGTTACCGGGTCGAATTCATAGTTTATTTTCTTGAACAGAGACAGTTTTGGAAACGGACAACAATGCACTATTGCGAAAATCAAGTAGGATGGCATATAAAATTTATTCAATTCTTTGAATCGTGACAGTTGGGAACATATTTCAATGGAAATTAGCTTCCCCCAATCAAAAATGAATTGTTCCTTGACTGTGAAGTACAAAATATAAATAACTATACAGGAAATGCTTGTTGTGGATTCTTGTCTCGTTATTCTTGTAAAAAGGCAAGCAATTTACCGTAATGGATTTCTAAATGAATTGACCTGCAACTTTGTGATATCTTCAGGAACTGTTGTCGGGTCTTTGAGGAACTTGGGTAAGAGGTCCAACCCGTTATCATGTTTTTCTAGGAATTGCCTGCAGTCAGGGATGATTTTAAGGATGGAAATTTATTTTAAAATGTAGAAACCTTGGCGAATCTTACTAATTCTTCATATGCCAACTATAAATGTTTGGCAATATTTATTTTAAAATATTCAAATTTCTAAGGATTTTATATAGTTTGTATAAAATTTTGGCAAATTTTAAGGTAAAATAATTTTATCCTATAAAATTTGGGCGAATCATTTTTAGAATAACGAATCTTGTTTTGGGAAAAAACAGGGAAAATTAGCCCATGAGCGAAATTTAGCCCCTAAAATCATCTTTGCTTGCAATATTGTCCTCTGAAGGTCAATGTTGGCTCCGACAATCTTAACATCTTGTAGAATACCCGAGGTGACAAAGAAACAAGAGAATGGTCGCAAAGTGGAATAATTCTTTGGCTTGAAATATATTTTTCGACGCACCAACAAACCACCTCCTTACAGTCAAAACCCTCAGGGATGCAACCTGCATGAGCAATTTCATAGGTCCAAATCACTTCTTTCTGGGCGGAACCGGATGAATAGTAAGACTATTCCCTGGACCACTGGAAGTTCTGGTCCTCACGTCCGAAGATATTCACTGTATCTCCACAGAAATGTTGCCGAGCTACTGCCATAAGTTTATGAGAACGTTGGTTTTCTCCAGACGATGTTTGAAATGAAGAGTTGGAAGGGATAATATAACCCTACGCAAATCTTGGTCCAATGTGTGTGAATGGGAGATCTCCTCAAGACTTTTGCTCATTAATGACAATTTCGACGGTTGTTGCATGATGCGTTGTTAGCATTAAACACTAGTAATTGCATACCTAGAAGTGCGAACATGGTAGGTATGACAATGAGCAATTAAGGATTGGAAATTTCGTGAACGGGCCAACACGATGAACCTTGTTTGAGATGAACAATCGGAAGCGATACTATAAATCTCCGTAGATATTGGTTTAATGCGTATTAATGGGAGATCTCCTCGAGCATTTTGCTCATTAATGACAATGTTGATGGTTCCTGCATGGTGAGCTGTTAGCATGAAGGGATACTAATTTCATATTAAGAACAAAGTACGAAGGTTGCGAGGATGGGAAAGTGATCAGGGGATCAAATTTTGCTCAAAAATTCAAAGTGCTTGGAATCACTTCAAAACGAACGAGAGCGTAGGCCTCGTCGTTGCGAACCCAACGCAACTCGTTTCGTCTCAAACGGACGTCGGGAGTGAGAGATATTGCAATATGTTCATAAAGTCAAACAGGCAAAAAAAAGTACGTTGACTGTACAATCCGTACATGCTGATGTGGCAGGGCCGTATGACCGTACGATGATGTGGCATGTGATGGCGTGGCAGAGTTTGGTTGGCAGTTGAGGGTGAATGATATCTCGACACGTGGCATTGTTTGGTCAAGTGATTGGGTGCCACGTGGCCAAGTCATGGGCTACCACGTGGCACCCCGATATTGGCATTTGGTTTGTTTGTTAAAATGTATTGGAGTCCGTGGGGTTCGACCCCCGGACCTCCCCACCACATAGTTCCTTCGCAAAGACCGTCCAACCAACGGACCATCGGTTGTGCCTTGTAATGTATACGAGTTTATATTTATTTGAATTCAATTTATGTGATCGTTGGCGGGGGGTCGAGTCGGGGCTTAGCCCCGGCCTGCGGTCGTTTGTTGTACATATGACCATGCCATATACCATGCACCCAACGGTTGGCACGGGGTTTAAAACATAGTCTGTGGTCCTTGTATTGTGCCATGTGACCATAACCGGAGCGCGGGGGGAGTTTAAAACAGTTGTAACGGTTTAGCCCTTTTGCCAATACGCAAGGTCATATGACCTCCACATGACCAGGTGCTAGGCGGTTAGGGGTTGGCGCGCCCATAATCGTCCTACAGTTTGCATCGTTGGCACGGTTGCGCCCAGTGCTAGGTTTTCACGCTATATATTGCGTGTGTGCCAGGTTCATTCAACAAGGGTGCGTTTTGTAGATGCAGAGACAACAAGCTTGAAGGGGGGACTTTCAGAAGGCCTAACTTCTTCGTTTTTCGACTGATTGAGGTGCCGAAAAAACCTAGCTAGGGGTTTTTGGATGCTCTGAAGCCATTGGAGCAGTCTGTTGGTCAGTTTGAGCATTGTAAGGCATGTTTTTGAGAACTTTGAGCAATTAATAATAATGATCCATTGGAAGCTGGACCAGGAGATGTAGCCCAAGAGAGGGGTGAACTCCTTTATCAATTGTTGTGTTTATGTGCTTATGTTCATTGATTATGCTGCTGTTTATTTGTATCTTTCATGAGTAATCATTTAATTAATGTGTCGCAAAGTTGATCCATTTGCTTTTAACACATAAAATTTACTTGCAAATAATTTCAAGATTTCAAGTCTTCTTCAATTTTAGATCAAGCTGGTATCAGAGCATTGGTTTTTGAAGACTTGATTGTTTGCAACTGTTTGTTTCTGATGCTCACAAGGTTGAAACTCACAATAGGAGAAGGTCAACTTGTGGAGCCAAGTTCTCATCCTTCAAGGAGGAAGCATATACAATCACCGCAAGTTTCAAGGAGGCATTCACTAAGTATGGCTCATGCAGAAAGTCATGAATGTGTTCCTACAGA